>ML106528.1:0-11102 GCA_003697995.1 Taxidea taxus jeffersonii
GTCACCTCATGCTGGCTGGCATTCGATGTGTGAAATGGGAAATTCAAAGATTCCTGCTTTCAGCTGTGGACAGTTTTCTTTAAAGGATCTGATGTAGAAGGGGAGCTTGATTAAAGTAGAAATTGTTCCCGCTGAAAATGGTCACCGGCTGTTATAGGTGCAAACTGTGAGCAGGTGGGGTATTTGAGGAGGAAGGCATCATGGCACTTGGCCGGTCTAAGTTTGGAGGCCTCATTTTTCTCAGATAAAACCATATAAAGTGCTCACACCAAGGAAGATGTGATTTTTGTCTTTGACCTGTCTCCTCTTTATATGTACACAGAGCTATAATGCAGCACCTGAGCTGTGAAAGGAAGCAGATCAATTTTAAATAGAATGTTGACGGGCGCCTGTGTGGCTCAGTTGGTTAAGCATCTGCCTTTGGCTCAGAGACTGAGCCCAGCATCAGACTCTCTGCTCAGCAGGGAGTCTGCCTCTCCCTCTGCCCCTCCCCGCCCAAGTGCAAACACACTCATCCTCTCTCTCTCTGTTTCAAATTAATAAATAAAATCTTTTAAAAAATAGAGTGTTGATGTTAAATAGATTACTTTCCATTATCTGTATGTGGAGAGACTTAAAATTCCATAAAAAAAAACAAAGAAATTCTTAGAATAACCACAAACAGCCTGCATATGGCTCCAGCATAGAAGAATACCAATTTCTAATACCAGTTACATAGTTTTTTGGACACTAAGGCCAGGAAATACACATTCACTTTTTATGCTATTGCTTCACTAAAGAGAACCTCTTGGTAACTTGGGGGTTGAACTGGGATGGATGGTGGGGGGAGGGTTCCTATTTGAATCTGGCTGGGTTTTAGGAGATGATAGGTTTAAGTCAAAAGCAGACATGAGAAAGCATGAAAAGTAAACAAAGTTTCTTTGGCTCCTTTTCTTTCATGTGCATTAATTAATTTTGACAATTATTCCCCACAAAATTCATTAATTTTCACAATTTTGAGAACATAAAATCACTTTAGAGATGCAATGATTGATGGAAGTCTATAGGAGCAATGTTCTCACAGACTCAGAAGACTACAAACACAATGTTTATAAATTGACACACTGCTCTGCACAAAGTTTGCAGCAGAAAAAACGAGGCAAGTCATAACTTACACTACAACAATGGAGTTTTCTATTTGTTTCTGTATTCCTAACATTGGCAGGTAAGCTCATAACCAGTTTCATTTATCTTCTTTGTCTTTGTAACACTGTTCTCTTGAGCTAAGTTTCAGGAAAAGAATTCCTGCCCTAGAGACAGTCCTCAGTGACTGTTATTCGACATTTTTCTGTGTACCTCTGAAAATGCCACCACGAAAGAGTGCAGGAAACCCACCAAAGTTGTGGCTCAAGGCTTCTCCTCACATTTTCATTTGCCAACTACTTACTGGTGTGGTCTCAGCCTCAGTTCTACCTATGACAGCTGCTGCTGCTGCTGCTTATAGAGAGAGAGAGAGAGAGAGAGAGGGAGAAATCATTCTTTACTTAAAGAAGATTAATGATATTTCATTGCTGGAACTGTTCAAGAGTTATATACCAGGTAAGATCTAGATTAACACTTGATGAAAATAGGTGACTTGGAAGAAGATGAAAAAAGGAAATGTTTTAGAGAAGCAGCAGAAGCTGGGGAGGTGAGGGAAGGAAACTTCTCTGGGTGGTATTCCAGAAGTGGAAGCTTCAAAAGCCTTGTGGTGGAGTTTCAGAGAGGAGAGGCTGGGGCTGAACCAGAGTTCTGCTCCCATCTCTGGGACCATGAACTCTGAACACAGAAGATTTAAAACTTTGGTGACTGATTGACTCCATAAAGTTCTTCAAATCTCTTGGAAGGAAGTATGTGCACAAAATACTATCACGTTATTATGATGTCATAAATGATCCCACTATATCACATTAGACTCACCACGTCCTATATCCTGCTTTCGTCAGTCTCTGGTATTTTGGGGATATTTCAATGATCTCATGTTGTCTTTAGTCAATGAAACAATTCTACTGAGGAAGAGAAATGCCCTTCCTGACTTGGGAACATCCTGTCAAGTGTGGGATGTGTTTCCTGCGTACCATGTCTCTCCGATGCCATTAGCACCCACACAGTTGTCCAGCCTTTTAGAGAATGATTAAATTGGCCAAGATGGATTTCCCCATCTAGCTGAGAGTCAGTGCTGTCTAGAAGACAGAAGATTTCACTCCTGACTCATAGTATGACTTTTCTCCAAACATTTACACACATTCTTTGGTCTTTTTAGTTTCTCTGTAAGATGTTTGTGTTTCTTTTTTATCACAGTGAGGCAGAAAAGGATAGTATTTTGAAGACCGAAAACTAATTTCAGGAAGATTAAATCAACTTACTCTGATGCATTTTAATTTCCACTTTCAAAATTTATTAGTTTCTGCCAGGGTTCCAGATCCAGTTCATATGTGGGGAGTAATCTGCTCACAGTGGTAAAGTATGTAAATACTTTCAGGCCCACAGGTACCATTTAATGACTAGAGGAGAAAGCATAAGATGAGGGGACTGTGGAGGCTTGGAAATTTGTGTAGCCTTTCCATGGCTGCACTGATTCACATAACTTCTGTTTTAGCACAGAGCCACATACAACAGTGCATTGTGACTATTGACTTTGTTTTCTGGAACAATCCTGTCAGTTCAAAATAGACAAAAGACCTAGGAATATAAAAAGACACCTTGGATATCCCCAGTTAATGTTTCAAGTAATTTCTATAGCTCTACAGTGGAAGGGCTTATTCAGTAAATGAAATCGAAAAGAGACATAAAAGAGACTTTTCCAATTTATGGCTAGTATTTAATAGTATAGTAATTAAGAGCAACAAGCTTTGATGTCAGGCTGCCTGGGTTCGAATTTTGGTTCCACTATGTCAGAACTGTGTGACCTTAGGAAATGTACATTTCCTCTTTGGGCCTGTTTCATCATTGGTAGAATGGAGATACAAATTGGGTTATTATGAGGATTAATGTAGATGTATTTAGCTACAAAGCACAGTAAGTACTAGTAAAAGTACTCAGTAAGTACTAGCTATTATTAGAAAGTACAGCCTGGATTAGTACATTTAGACCTCCCAAACCTCACCGTATCCACCCCTCCCTCCCCCCCCAAAAAAAAAACAAAAAGGAAAGAGAATCAAAACAGAAGAAAAAGAAAGAGAGATTCTCACAGACTTCGCTGATTTTTGTGTTAATCTCTCTGTCAACACTTGTTAATAGTGAGGAGAACATAAGCTTTGAGGTTAAGAAGACAAAAGGAACACATACATCTAATATTAATCCCATTTGAAATCCCAGTAAAACTGTAATACAGAGCCTTGGAAAATGACAAACCCAAAAGAACTTGGAGAACAAGAGAGGAGATAGCAGCAACAAAATCTGGAAGCTGGAAAGGAGATGGACAGGTGGCCACTAACCTTGCAGATACAACAAAGATACAACAAAAAAACAAGATACAACAGATACAACAAAGATATAACAACAGTTATGTCTGTTTGATATAACAAACAGATACAACAAAGTCAGATTTGAAGAGGCATAAGCTAAGAACCAACTTAGTTTCTCAAAACAATCCAGAACTAAAAGCAAAGGAGGCATAATAAGTGGAAGTCTATGTCCTACCTTTGGAGAACTGGGTAAAAGCTGTTAAAGCAGTATCAGATTCCTAAATTTGCCCTCCAACCCCACATCCATATTGATTCTGCTGGGGCGGGGGTAAGAAGTTTGAAGGCTCATTACCTGGATGTGGTGAATCAAAGGATCTCTAGATTATAGTACCAAGCTCATTTGACAGTGTGTGTACCATACTGAAAATAGGGATTATGTGAATATATGCATATTGAAATTAGAATGTAGAGAAACTCAGACCTATTTCCTTCCTTGGCTCTCAGAAACACTGGCATTGGTAAGGCCTTTACCCTGCAGGCAAGAGACCGGAAACTCGCCTTTGGGGAATCTGACCAGGCAAAGGAAAAAACCCTAGAGATACTAATTGGGAATTCCCCAACAAATGGCCTACCCAGATCACCCTACTGTGAAGTCAACAGTCAATAACCCCACCTACACAGAGCTTCTAATCAGCTGTTTAGATTATGTTTAATCATAAGCAGATAGCAAAGAATCATCACAGGGTGGAGAGCCTGTGAAATGGAAGAGTCTAAAACAAATAAGGAAAATAAATAAGCAAAAGACTGTAAAGGGAGAAGGCCCAAACCCCATAAAAACCTATCATTAAAATCCTATGAGATAATGAGGGCCTGAGTGGCTCAGTTGCTTGAGCCTATGACTCTTGATCTCAGGATCATGAGCTGGAGCCCCTGGTGGGGCTTCCCATTAAGCAGGGAGTCTGCTTGAGATTCTTTCCCTCTGCCTCTCTCCCTGCACGTGTGTGTGTGCACATGAGTTCTCTAAAAATAAATAAATCTTTAAAAAAATCCTATGAGACATGCATTTATTAAGCTTTTATTTTTTTTAAAGATTATTTATTTATTTATTTGACAGACAGAGATCACAAGTAGGCAGAGAGGCAGGCAGAGAGAGAGAGAGAGGAGAAAGGAGGCTCCCCGCTGAGCAGAGAGCCTGATATGGGGCTCAATCCCAGAACCCTGGGATCATGACCTGAGCTGAAGGCAGAGGCTTTAACCCACTGAGCCACCCAGGCACCCCCAAGCTTTTATTTTTTTTTTTTTTAAGGAAGAAAATAAAGGGCTCTTAGGAATTAAAACATGGCTGCTACCAGGAATTAAAAAAAAAAAAAAATCAACAGAAGGGTAGGAAGAGAACAAGGAAAAGACTTCCCTTGGGGCGCCTGGATGGCTCAGTGGGCTAAAGCCTCTGCCTTCAGCTTGGGTCATGATCCCAGGGTCCTGGGATCAGGTCCCGTTGGATTCTCTGCTCTGCTCAGCAGGGAGCCTGCTTCCCCGTGTGCCCTCCTGCCCCTCCACCCACCGCCTGCCTCTCTGCCTACTTGTGATCTGGGTCAAATAAATAAATAAAATCTTAAAAAAAAAAAAAGACTTCCCAGAAAAGGAACAAACAGATAAAAAATAAGAAATTTAGAGGACCAGCCTAGGAGATCTAACATCTGAATAAGAGAGAGAGAGAGAGAGCGAAATGAAGGGAAGGAGGAAGGGAGGGAGGGAACAAACAGGGAAAACAGAGAGGATTCATCAATGAAATAGTCAAAGAACATTTCCTAAAACAGTAAGATAGTGAGTTTTTAGAATGAAATAGTCCATGGGATTCCTGAGTGGCTCCGTGAGTTAAGTGTCTGCCTTTAGCTCAGGTCATGATCCCAGGGTTCTGGCATTGAGCCCCGCATCATCAAGCTCCCTGCTCAGTGGTAAGTCTGCTTCTCCCTCTCCTCTGTCCCTCCCCCCTGCTTGTGCGCTCTCTCACACTCTCTCTTTCTCTCAAATAAAATCTTTTTTTTTTTTTAAGATTTTATTCATTTATTTGACAGACAGAGATCACAAGTAGGCAGAGAGGCAGGCAGAGAGAGGGAGAGGATGAAGCAGGCTCCCTGGTGAGCAGAGAGCCCGATGCGGGGCTCCATCCCAGGACCCTGGGATCACGACCTGAGCCAAAGGCAGAGGCTCTAACCCACTGAGCCACCCAGGTGCCCCTCCCTTTTTTTTAAAAGAAGGAAATAGTCCATTGCATACCCAACTCAAAGAATAGCAAGCAGACCAACCATATCAAGTCACGCTATTGTAAAAGCTTAGAACACTGGAGACAAAAAGACAATTCCAAAAGCTTCCAGAAAGAAAAAAGCAGACCATATAGAAAAGTTCAGGCATCAGAATGTCTTCAGATTTCTGTCCTTCCCATAAGCAGCCTGAGGTGATCTCTGAAAATGGTTCACTACTCACTTGACCCAGAAAGCCCTACAAAATCATGCAAACCAAAAGGTTCAAATCTTCGTGTTCACTTTAAGAACACATGTGAAACTGCCCAGGCCATCAAGGGTATGCGTATCTGAAAAGCCACCAAGTATCTGAAGGATGTCACTTTGCAGAAGCAATGCATACCATTCCATCACTACAATGGTGGAGTTGGTAGGTGTGCCCAGGCCAAAGTGTGGGACTGGATTGAAGGGTGGGTGGCCCAAAGAGTGCTGAATTTTTTACTGCACATGCTTAAAAATGCAGAGAGTCACACTGAACTTAAGGGTTTAGATGTTGATTCTCTGGTCATTGAGCACAGCCAGGTGAACAAAGCCCCCAAGATGTGGCGTAGAACTTACAGGGCTCATGGTCAGATTAACCCAACAGGAGCTCTCCTGCCACACTGAGATGCTCCTTACTGAGAAAGAGCACACTGTCCCTAAGCCAGAAGAGGAAGCTGCACAGAAGACAAAGATACCCCAGAAGAAACAAAAAATTATGGCCCGGGAGTCAATTCTGCATAAAATAAATGCAAATAACAGTTAAAAAAAAGTTTTCAGATTTCCAACACTGCAAACAAAGCACTGTCTTCAAAATTCTGAAAGAATGTTTATAACCTATAGATCTATTTTCAGCCACTCTTTCATATATAAGAATAATATAAAGACACTTTCAGACATGGATGCCTTCCAAAATTTTACCTCCCATGGCACCTTCCTTAGGAAGCTCCTGAAGAATTTTTTCCACCAGACACTAAAACAGGAAAGAGGAAGGCAGGAAATAGGAGAGAGACAATGGGAAATGCATGAAGGACGGTCAAGAGAGATTCCAGGATAAGGGCTGTGTATAAGAATCAGAGGGCAATTGATCAGGATTAGAAAGTGCCTTGAGGATGCCCACACTAGGGACAGTCATCACCATGATCCCCACTGCCATGACATTAGCATTTTCATTGGAGAATCAAGTGCCTGTGTGAGCTCATAAGTGGCTGTCTTAAGCAGAGTCTGGATTTACTATACTCCCACTCCTTGCCTTGCTGCCTGGATTAATGAATGATTAATGGATTAATCCATTTTACTTGCATTTACTTGCATTTTACTGAAAAGGCAAGAACATTTTACTTTGATCTACTCTTAAAAGCTGGAGGAAAGCCACATGAGTTTAGAGGCAGTAAACAGCAGCCTGTAATGTTTGACCATATTTCTGTCCAATGTTGTACAACTCAAATTACAACTCTACAAGATGTCTTCACTGTGGTAAAAACTTCTGTTTCCTAAGACTCGTGCACAACCCTGAGCCCTTACCTCACCAGAAGGGGCTCTTAGGAGCTCTCAGAGAAGCCATGAACCAAAGATTCTATTCACTTTCTCTGGGGGGGGAGTTGTCATCTAACAGAGACAATACTTGTCTTTCCTCACATGCCTAGGGCTGAACTTGCACTCAGGTTTTTCAGACCTAAACAAAGAAAAGCAAGGACATTACACTGTACTCAGGCTGTGGGCATGGGGGAAGAAGAGGTTAGCAGGAGGAAGAAAAATAAGTTAGGGCACATAGAGAGTGTTTTAATTTAACCAGTAGGTACAGGAGAATTAGTTTTATTATTACTTTGTATACTATACATTGACATTTAAGTGTTCTTTATGACATGTTACATACACACCAGAGGCTTTGTAATATGAATCAGACGAAGGTCCCAATATTCTATATTCTACCCCAATATTCTGAGGTACAAAAGAGCAACCTCATATGTTTAAATTAATATCAGTTCAGGGGGTGCCTGGGTAGGTAGCTCAGTAGGTTAAGTGTCCAACTCTTGGTTTTGGCTCTGGTCATGATCTTGTGGTCCTGGGATCAAGTCCCATGTCAGGCTCTGGCTCAGTGTGGAGTCTGCTTCAGATTCTTGCTCCCCTCCCCTCTGCCCCTCCCTGCTCACGAATGCACGTGCTCTCTCTCAAATAAATAAATACACCTGATCTTAGCCAAAAGGCTAAGAAGCGATCCCTCAAATGAATAAATAAATGAATAAAAATCTTAAGAACAAAACAACTAACAGTTCAGGCTCAGCAATTTACCTGTGGCCTTGAGGCAAGTCAAGAGCCCAAGTTTCCCCATTTGCAAGACACAGTGAAAAAATACAACAACAGCGAATTTCTTTGATGTTATGAACTCTCATAACTGCATAACTCTCATATTATGTATGCCCAATACAGTAATTCCTGTCCTCTAAAAAGTTAAAATGTGACACTAATGGGGGAAATTCCTTTGTGTTTCCCAGAGAAAAGATCCAGAAAATATCATATCCACATAACTAGAGTTTAATATAATGTAACAATGAGAACTTAGGAACAGTTTTTAGAAATCCCCAAACCCTCACATTTCCCTCACTTCTGCTTTTCTTAGCAGAAATGGGGGCACAGAAACTGGAAATGACAGGAAGCAATAATGGGGATGTGATTTGAGGGAAAGCTGTGAGAGGAAGAATTAGATATAAAATGAGACAACTGTGCTCACTATTCTCTTATCAAGGCAGAGATATGGGTGGACTGAGTTGGTTCTTGGTAGAAAAGCTATTTTGAGGCTCTTTTTCCAAGTACATAGATTAAAAATTCATGTAAACTAAAAAGAAGACTCTTCTACTTTTCTCCCGTTAGCTGTAATTTACTGGGCAATTCTAACAGGTCAGAAGCACTTTAAATGTCTTTATATACATCATTATTTCATCCTCATAGATGTCCTATGATTTTGGTACCATTATTACCACCCACTTCCTAATGCCTTTTTACAAATAAGGTAACAGAGGCTCAGTAAGGTTAAGAAAATAGCTCATGGTCACAGGCCAGTAAAAAGCAGAGCCAGGTTTCAAACCTACATTAATCCTAACCATTCCCTGAATCAGTAGCGCCCATACTAAGTACCTCTTGATTCTAACTTGTCTTTTCAGTACGTTCCCTTCCTAATCCTTCCCCTTATTCTATAGCTAATTGTAATTATAATTTTTCCAGTAGCATCTACTGCTCCCTCCTTCCTGAGTGAGTTGTGGGAAATCCCTAGGTACTTTTGTTTGAAAGCCTAACACTGTATTTCTCACACTAGGGTATACCCAAGCAGGACCTGCCAATATACTGGGGTACCCTGAAGCCCAGAGGACAAGCAGGCACATCCTCCTGGACTGATAATTTTACTTCGGGTTTTTGTTTGTTTGTTTCTGAGAACCTCCTTGTTTTCTATTTGAAAACAGAGATGCTTTAATATTTACAAATTCAAGATCTACACTGTTTTTTTTTTTGTTTTTATTAAAGATTTTTAAAATTGATTTATTAGAGAGAGAGAGCATGAGCATGAGAAGCGGGAAGGGCAGATGGGGAGAAGGAGAGGCAGACTCACACCTGAGCAGGGAGTCCAAAGCAGGACTCAATCCCAAGACCCTGGGATCATGACCTGAGCTGAAGGCAGACGTTTAACCGACCAAGTCACCCAGGCGCCCCTACACTAACTTTTAAGATGAAACAAATAAGACTCCAATGATATTTTTTATCTGCAGCAGAGTCATCTACTCCAAACCCTGGGTATAGGAGCTCTCCCTCCTTTGCAAGTAGTGTGAGGTGACCACTGGATTGTAAAATAAGTCAGCTAAGAACAGCACTCTGCCCAGCCCAGGAACAGTCATTACATGGAACATGAACCCAATCTGACTATTCAAAGACACTTACAAAACTTTGTACTTGGAAATACATATATTTTTAAAAATGTAAATTTTACAGTAATATGTTTAACGATGGCATCTTTGTGAAAAATAATTACACGTGTATGTGTGAAAACAGTCTTAAAAGATACACACTATCAGTGTTTTCCTCTGGGAAGCAGAACTGAGAGAACATTCAATTTCTATCATTTGATATTATTTGACTTTTTCCCCAGTGATATATATGCTACCTTTATAAAGAATGAAAAACATTTAAAGGTTAAAAAAACAGCAAAAAGAAGGTGGGGGACATGGATGGAGGCTGTCAAAAGGTATAAACTTGCAGATATCAAGAAAATAAGTTCTGGGGATATGATGTACAGCATGGCGACCACAGTTAAAAATAATATACTATATGTTTGCAAGCTGCTAGAAGACTAGATCTTAAAAGTTCTCATCACAAGAAAAAATTGTATCTATGTGAGATGATGGATATGTTAACTAAACAAGTGTGGTAATCATTTTACTATGTATATATGAAATATATATGTATCAAATCATTATGCTGTACACCTCAAACTTATACAATGTTATATGTAAATTATATCTCAATAAAACTGAGGGGACAAACAGCAACAATAGCACACAAAGTAATCCCAAAAACTAAGATAAAAAAGGATTCCCAGAGTTCTTCCAAGTCAGTAATCCTCTGAATGATTGAGCCTGAAGGTCAATTTGGAAGTCAGCAGATTTCCGGTAGGTTCTGCCTGAATTTATTTAATTCAGTTCAACAAATATAACGTCCACTGTGGCAGGCACTCTTTGGGGTGCTGGAATATTTAGATCTTTATGTATCAATAAGATTCACCTCTTTTCAAAAAAAAAAAAAAAAAAGATTCACCTCTTTTCTTCCAAGAGTTCATTCCATAGCGGGAAGACAGACATGTAAAAAAATCACTGTAATATCTATGATTTTAATGCAATATAATGAATACAGAAACTTACCAAATGAATGTAACTGTTCTGCTCTAGGTACAGTCCTAAGCACAGATGGACATCAGAGTGAATAAGACATGGGCACCGCCCTCAAGGAGCTCAGAGCTCAGTGGGAGTAAATACAAAGTGTTGGTAGAATCTCTACAAGGGAGGGAGAAAAGAGGTGACTCTGAAAGTTTTAAAAGGTAAAATGCAATGCCCCAGAAAGCTGGGGGAGGCGGAGAGGATGAAAGATGAAAGAATCAGAAATGCAAAGGCACATATGTATGAAATAGCATGGTATGTGTAGGGCAAGACAGGAATTTTTAGGACTGGTGGGTTATACAGTGCTGGGTACAGAGAAGGAGGAGCAGAGAGGGTGAGAGACAGGCTGAGAGGTATGCAGAGGTCAAATAAGAGAGACTGCTTATTTGCACTGCACAGTACCTTGGGTTTATGGGATGACAAGCCTCTGAAGGGCAGTAGGAGCAGAGCAGTGACACATTCAGATGTCCATTTCA
>ML106528.1:16102-28106 GCA_003697995.1 Taxidea taxus jeffersonii
GTAGACTGGGTGGCCTAAACAACAGAAACTTATTTTGCACAGTTCTGGAGGCCAGAAAGTCTGAGATCAGGGTGACAGTGTGCTCAGGTTCTGGTAATGACTTTGTCCCTGGCTTGCAGACAGCTGCCTTTCCACTGTGCCCTTGGCATGGCAGAGAAAAAGAACTCTCATCTCTTCCTTTCTCATAAGCACACTAATCACACCATAAGGACCACCCCCCAACCACCATGACTTCATCTAAACCTAAACATTGGTGGTTAGGGCTTCACTTGTGAATTTGGCAGGGGTACACATGAATCAGATCGTCTATTCTTGTTCTTCATCATGCCTGATCTAACTAACTCATAATATGCTGCCAAGCTGGCATTCAAATGCTGAGAATTCGTTTTGAAAAAATATCATTTTTTTCAGGGAAGCGGAACATCTCGAAAAAAGCACAGGATATGGATTCAGTATAGTACTAGAGAGCTGTTAACTTCTGGGCAAGTCACTTAGCTTCTGAGCCAGTTTCCCTGTATGTAAAATGACAAAAAAACAACCACTTATTCCAAAAACATATGTAAGGATAAAATCAGATAATATCTATGAAAGGACTCAGTACGCTTTAAAAGACTACATATTGTTACTGATAGGGTATGAAAGCACAAAAATGTGGTACACTGATACATAGGTTTGACAGACCCTCAAAGATTAAGATGTTAAGAGAATTAAGTTTTCAGGAAAATACAATGAACATATAGTTTCAAAGATCCTTTACTTTAATTCCTTGATTTAAGCACACCCATTTCTTCTTAGTTCCACTGTCGTCACTTTAGTTCAAAATGCCATTAGGTCTCCTGATGGGTCTTTTTTTTTTTTTTTTTAAAGACTTCATTTATTTATCTGATATATATATAGAGAGAGGGAGCACAAGCAAGGGGAGCTGCAGGAAGAGGGAGAGGGAGAAGCAAGATCCCTGCTTAGCAGGGAGCCCGATGGGGGCTCCATCTCAGGACCCTGGGATCACAACGTGAGCTGAAGGCAGACACTTAACTGATTGAGTCACCCAGGGGCCCTGTTTCCTGGTTAGTCTTGCAACAAGGTTTCTCATGGACCATTGCCAGGTTACTTTTCCCTCAACATTTCTTTCTTCTTGTGATTTTCCTATATAACCCACTTTCTGGGATTTGTAGGCTATCCTAAGGGGGAGGTGTGAACAAATTCAGAACCACCTGATTAGGGAAGGGCTAGATATGCCGATTTGGAAATTACAACACAGAACAATATACACAACACAAAAGTGTAGCATTGGCAGGAAGATTATGAGATCATGGACTTTGGAGTCAGATTGGCATTTGAATTCTGGATCTGTTACTTGTATCTATTTATTCTATGAAATGATTTAATTGCACCTCAGTTTATAAAATGAAAATTTAATTGCTTACTTCACAGGGCTACTTAAGCACAGTGTCTAACTTCATTAGTGTGTATGTCTTAGTTTCTGTCCCTTCATATAAGACAAATAGAAAATTAAGATGTTAATGAGAACAAATGGTTATGTGCATTGTATATTTAGAGTTTTGTTTGTTCCCCTAAATAAGCAGGTATTATATTTAAAGTTCAAGAATATAAAAAGGCTACTTTTTATTGGAAAGGGGAACAACTTAAAAGCACAATTCATCACATCTGTTCCCCAAGTAAATCTTTTTTTTTTAAAGATTTTATTTATTTATTTATTTGACAGACAGAGATCACAAGTAGGCGAAGGGCAGATAGAGAGAGAAGAGGAAGCAGGCTCCCTGCTGAGCAAAGAGCCTGATTCAAGGCTCAATCCCAGGACCCTGAGATCATGACCTGAGCCGAAGGGAAGGCTTTAACCCACTGAGCCACCCAGGCTCCCCCAAATAAATCTTTTGACATATTCTGGTATCTCCTTGGCCAAAACATCAAATGTAAATCTACAGTTAAACTGTAAATTAAGCTTGAGACTTATGTGTTCATTTCTGCCTGTAGGATAGGACAGATTTGAAAGAAACAAAACTGGAGATGAGAAAGCAGTTCAGAGGATATGGTAGACATTTAAGCAGACGCTAATAAGGATCTGGAGAGAAGGCTGTGGAATAGAGGGAAGGAAGAGAATGGATTTGAGAAATAATTAGAAAGTAAAATTGGCAAGACTTGGGGAAATGACTGGGTTTGAGGGTTATGGAGAGGGAGAAGTCACAGATCTCTCCCAGGTTTCTGGGTTGGTTGGCTGGAAGAACGGTGGTTATCATCTGCAGGAGTAGAGGTTCAGTTTTGGACATACTTAGTTCAAAGTACTTGTCTAGGGTAGAGATGTAGATTTGGAACTTGAGAGCACACAAAGGAGACGAGATCAACCAAGGTGGAGCCTGAGACAAAGCTTCAGGGAATACCAACTTTTAAAGGGGAAGAGGAACTCAAAACAAGAGATGATAAGGAACGGTTGGAGTACAAGGAGAAGGATAAGCATATGGACTCACAGAACTCACAGTTTCAGGAAGAAAAAACTGGAGTACCAAATAGAAGAGAAAAGGTCTGAATGTTTGTATTTCCCCATGAAATTCACATGTTGCAATCTAATCTGGCATGTGATATTATTTGGAGATGGGGTCTTTGGGAGGTGGTTATGTTATGAAGGCAGATCCCCCCTGGATGGGACTGTATCCTTATAAAAGAGGCCAAAGAGATCTCCCTTGCCCTTCTGCCATGTGAGGACACAGTGAAAAGATGGCTATCTATGAACACAGAGTCAGGCCCTCACCAGACATGGAATCTGCAGTGACATGAACTTGACTTCCCAGCATCCAGAAATGTGAGAAAAAAATGCTTGCTATTTATAAGTTACCCAGTTATGGTACTTTGTTATAGCAGCTCAAACAGACTAATACAAGGACTAAAATATATTCACTGGAATCAACAATTAGGAAATGACTCATGGCCTCAGTGGGATCAGCTTTAATGCAGTGATGGGGGTTAAGCCATCCCTTAGGGGTTAAGGAGTAAATGGATAGCAAGAAAGAAATTATATACTAGTCTTTTGAGAAGTTTAGATGAGGAGAGAAGCTAGAGCCAGCTAGCTCTCTCTGAGTTACTGATTACAGCAGTGGCGGTCCAGTGGCACCTACGTGGTTCAGTCAGTTAAGTGTCTGACTCTTGATTTTGGCTCAGGTCATCTCAGGGTCCTGGATTGAGCCCCTCCTCAGGCTTTGTGCTCAGTGGAGAGTCTGCTTGAGGGTTCTTTCTCCCACTCCCTCTGCCCCTCCTTCTGCTTGTGTTCTCTCTCTCTCAAATAAATAAATAAATCTTTAAAAAGGGGTGGTGGTGCAAAGAATCAAAAAAGCATGACACAAAGAGCCCAGAGTAGTATTTCAAGAAAGAGGGGATAAATAGATCTGTTACAGAAGAATGAACATGGATTTTGGGAGGAACTGTGTCTAATCCTGTGACTTTACCACCTAATAGCTATGAGACAAATTACTTAACCCTTTCTGAGCCGGAGTTCCCTTATCCTTAGGGAAGAAATACCACTATCTGTGGAAACGTTATGAAAATTAAATGAAACGCTGCATAATAATGCCTCACATGGACACCTTCCGCTTGCTCTACAGAACATTCTTAACAAATAGCAGCTCCCATTTCCCACAGAAGTCATTGGTAACACTGAAGAGCATCATTTCAATTAAGCAGTGAAGATGATGGTAAGCTGCCCCAAGTTAAGGCATCAAGTTATGAAGTACTAAAAACAGGGAACAAGAATTGAAAGAGGAAAAGGATTTGAGAGAGTTAACGTTGTCTGAAGTCTAAAAAGGATGAAGCAAGTTAAATGCCAAGAGAGAAGTGAGCCTAGGGGAGCCCTCACGTCTTATATATAATTAGTATATACCCCCAAATTATCTGAGGTAGAGAACCCTCACTGGCCTTTAAAGGATGCAGTTTGCAACAGGGATGGAGGCTGGACATGGAAAAGATCACAGGACAAATGAGCCACCTCATGGAAGAAAGTTTTGATGGAGTTGATGCCTGATGCTTTTGATCATTTCAGCAAAGATCTAGGAAACAAAATATTTAGGAAAATTAGTTTCTAAAGCAGATTTGAATTCAAGCATCTTTGGGCCTGTTAATGAATGTGAAGCACACAGCTAGGGAATTTGTGTGTAGAAAACATCCCTTAATTGCACAATCTCTAAACCTTTCCATCTGATTCTAACTATAATAGATGTACAAACAACATACTTCTCAATTTTTCCAACCCTACATGCAAAAAGAATTACTCTCTTCAAACACACATTTCATTCTAATAATGAGTCTTGACATGATAGCTTTCTTAGATAAATTCAAAGCTATTTCATGGGGCACCCAGGTGGCTCAGTCAGGTAAGGGGCTGCCTTCAGCTCAGGTCATGAGCTCAGAATCCTGAGATCCAGCCTTGTATCGGGCTCCCTGCTCAGTGAGAAATCTGCTTCTCCCTCTCCCTCTGCTGGTTCCCCTGCTCGCTCATGCTCTCTCTCTCAAATAAATACAATCTTAAAAAAAAAAAAAAAGATAAATTCGAAGTTATTTCAGGTGGGCGGGGCATGAGTGTGAAATTATCAGTAAGTATTTTCATCTCCAAATGTTGATTACAAGGAAAACCTAAGCTTCAAAGAATTTAGAACTGTGCAGAGTCACAAGGCAAGATAACTGTATAATGGAATCCAATGCTATTCTTTTTCCAAAGCTCTCTAGTAAATACAAGAAATGCAACGTTGTCTTCAAAAGACAGGGAACAGACTTCTTACCAATTGCACATTTACTGACCACAAATCAAGGTGGAAGAATCACTGCATTGAAAAGAAAAAGAAAAAGATACTATAATGATTGAAAGGGAAAAGAAAACCAGCAAAAACTTCTCATGTTTTGCTGTACAAAAAGGAAGGGAGGAAGGAGGGAAGGGAGGAAGGAAGTAAGGGTGGAAGGGAGGAAGGGAAGGATGGAAGGGAGGGAGGGAGGAATGGAGGAAGGGGGGCAGGAGGGAAGAAGGAAGGAGTGGAGGAAGGAGGGAAAGAAGGAAGGGAGGGAGGGAGGAAGGGAGGAAAAAGAAAGGGAGAGAGGGAGGAAAGGAAGAAAGGAAAGAAGGAAGGAAGGAAGGAGGGAGGTTCGAGAAAGGGAGAGATAGAAAGGAGGGAGGGAGGAAAAGAAGGAAGGAAAGAGGGAGGGATGGGAAGAGGGATGAAAGGAAGGAAGGAAAGAAAGAAGAAGGAGGGAAGGAGAAAGGAAGGAAGGAAGGAAGGAAGAAAAGGAAGAAAGAAAATGGAGAACTCCTTAAAGTCAGAGAAAAAAAAAAATCCTCCAATTATTACAGAAGGTGAAGAAGGAAGCTGTAAGTGAATTTTAGAGCAGCTTAACACAGGTAGTCTGAGAAAGACACAGGCTGGTTTTTCCACAAAATCTTCCACCCCCTGGAGATGACTGCATGCTTTCCTTAAAGGAAAGGTTTGCTCTCTGCAATGGCGGGACATGGCAACTGACTGTATTATAGGAAATTAATTTTGACAAACATCTGAATTAAGCTTAGTAGACAAGGCCACCATGTGGAGTTTAGCTGGCTGTGCACTGCACAACTCCAGAGCAACGTTCACAGACTAAAATATGAGAGACACCCTGTGGACTTAGGCATAGCAGCAGCTCTGATGACAGGGATGTATTAAAAACAATTGGAGGGCGCCTGGGTGGCTCAGTGGGTTGGGCCGCTGCCTTCGGCTCGGGTCGTGATCTCAGGGTCCTGGGATCGAGTCCCGCATCGGGCTCTCTGCTCAGCAGGGAGCCTGCTTCCTCCCCTCTCTCTGCCTGCCTCTCTGCCTACTTGTGATCTCTCTCTGTCAAATAAATAAAATCTTAAAAAAAAAACAAAAAAAAAAAACAATTGGAGCTCCAAGACGGGAGGGAGTTTTTCTGCTCCATTCATAGTATCCCTGGCACAAAGAACAGGGCCTGGTGCTTCAGATCATCAATTAAAATATGCTGCACTGGAAATGACAGATGCTGGCGAGGATGTGGAGAAAGGGGAACCCTCCTACACTGTTGGTGGGAATGCAAGCTGGTGCAACCACTCTGGAAAACAGCATGGAGGTTCCTCAAAAAGTTGAAAATAGAGCTACCCTATGACCCAGCAATTGCACTACTGGGTATTTACCCTAAAGATACAAACGTAGTGATCCGAAGGGGCACGTGCACCCGAATGTTTATAGCAGCAATGT
This sequence comes from Taxidea taxus jeffersonii, assembly GCA_003697995.1. Lineage (NCBI taxonomy): Eukaryota > Metazoa > Chordata > Mammalia > Carnivora > Mustelidae > Taxidea > Taxidea taxus. The sequence goes on from ML106528.1 coordinate 22,342, forward strand.
CCACAATAGCCAAGTTATGGAAAGAACCTAGATGTCCATCAACAGATGAATGGATAAAGAAGATGTGGTATATATACACAATGGAATACTATGCAGCCATCAAAAGAAATGAAATCTTGCCATTTTCAACGACATGGATAGAACTAGAGGGTATTAAGCTTAGCGAAATAAGTCAAATGGAGAAAGACAACTATCATATGATCTCCCTGATATGAGGAAGTGGAGATGCAATGTGGGAGGTTTGAGGGGTAGAAAAAGAACAAATGAAACAAGATGAGATTGGCAGGGAGACAAACCATAAGAGACTCTTAATGTCACAAAACAAACTGAGGGTTGCTGGGAGGAGGGGGTTGGGAGAGGGTGGTAGGGTTATGGTGGTAGGGTTATGGAGGGGGAGGGTATGGGCTATGCTGAGTGCTATGAAATGTGTAAACCTGGAGATTCACACATCTGTACCCCTGGGGCTAATAATACATGATATGTTTTTAAAAAATAAAATAAAATGTGCTGCACTATGAATGCACTAATGAATGAAAGAAAAAGGGAAAATGGAAGTTTGAGAGCAGAGGGGAAGTATAAGTTAGAGCAGGATTTCTTACAACTGGAAGAAACTGACCAAGTAAAAAATCCAGAACCTTGGAATGTAATTCCTGCCTGTCACAAAGGAGGACAAAGATGAGAGGACAGAACCAGTTTTGAACTGTCCTGTCAAGGTTTGGCATGGACTTATGAAGAGTCAAGCAAAAGTTATATAATAAAGAAGGGTAGAAAGACCATGTTAGCGTAGATGGGAAATTTTCTTCTTAGTTAACAGGCTAAGTATATCAAGAAAAGTTCACTCATTGCTTTTTTCCTAGCAAAAGTATCTACATGTCCATTCCCACATAGGGAGGTAGAAGTCTGAAGAAAAGAGGATTTTCATTATAAAATGAACGCCCCCAATAAATTCTTGAACACACAATCAAGTAATAGAAACAAAGCAGAAGTTATTTTTTTTAAAGATTTTATTTATTTGACAGACAGAGATCAGAAGTAGGCAGAGAGGCAGGCAGAGACAGAGAGGAGGAAGCAGGCTCCCTGCTGAGCAGAGAGCCTGATGTGGGGCTCAATCCCAGGACCCTGAGATCATGACCTGAGCCGAAGGCAGAGGCTTAACCCACTGAGCCACCCAGGCGCCCTGCAGAAGTGATTTCTAAATTGTTATATGCTACCACAGTGTTAGCTATTTTTATTATCCAAGTAATAGAAACAGAGTTCATAAAGATTAACCAATTAACGTCTACTGACCATATCATGAACTTTAGCATATATGCATGTGCACAAAATATGTAACATTTTATTCCTTGAGTATACTTGATTTTCGTTCTGTTCTATTTATCAAGTTTCAACTAGACCTGAAGTTCTGTTTCCTTAAAACCCCAACCCTCAACATCACCTTTATATGATCCCATAAATATACATATAGAATTTCTTTTTTTTTTTTAAGATTTTATTTACTTATTTGACAGACAGATCACAAGTAGGCAGAGAGGCAGGCAGAGAGAGAGAGAGGAAGGGAAGCAGGCTCCTCACTGAGCAGAGAGCCCAATGCAGGGCTCCATCCCAGGACGCTGGGATCATGACCTGAGCCGAAGGCAGAGGCTTTAACCCACTGAGCCACCCAGGTGCCCCTACATATAGAATTTCTAAGGACATGGGCTATAGCTGTTTCTGTGGCATTCTTTTTTTTTTTTTTAAGAGTTATTTATTTATTTTTAGAGAGAGCATGTGCGTATGGGGGTGGGGTAGAGGGAAAGGGAGAGGGAGAGAAAGAATTTCAAGCAGAGTCCCTGCTGAGCATGGAGCCTGATGTGGGGCTTGATCTCATGGCCCTGAGACTGTGACCTAAGCGGAAACCAAGAGTCAGATGCTCAACCAACCGAGCCACCCAGGCTCCACGCTGTGGAGTTGCTTTACACATTCAGAGCATTTTTTAAAAATTCCAGTTACAAAAATTTATTTGAAGAGCACTGATGCCTCTCTATCTCCTACTATGAGTCCTCTGATGACACAGCACAAGCAATTCTTCTCACCAAGGAAAACTGCTAAAGTTGCTCTAAATTCTGAGCAATACAAAGGTACTTACTGACCCATATTTTTTCTGTTCACAATCTGTTTTCTGCCATGGGTTTTGGCACCACCATCTGTAACTTCCATTAAAACAACAGAAACCAAACAAAACAAGAACATACAGATCTTCGTTGTGTAAACAAATCTATAGTTGGCTTCTCTGGGAGGAACCACTCCTACTCAGGCCACCTGATGTTTATCAGGATATACCAGTAGAGAGCTGTGAAAAATAAAGAGTGGGAACTTCCCTGTAACCAAAACAAAAAATGTTACAGAAACTTATATGATCCTTAGCAATACTTGTTTCCTATCTACTGTACATTTAGAAGTTTAGTAAGTTATAGAACCCACCAGATAAAGGACAACTGGTATGTATTCTCTTCATGTAGCAATGTGATATACCAGGTCAATAAACCTTTATTTTTGTATGGGTAATAAATCCAAATGGTTCCAAATCCAAAAGAAACCAAAGTGTATTCACTGAAAAGTGTCCCTCCCACCATATCCTCTAGCCACCTAGCTCCTCTTCCCAATGGCCAACAACACTCCCCGCCTCTTGGGGCGCCTTCTCAAGAGGCATGAACAAGCAAGTGTCTATGTGTTTTCTTTCCCCTTCTTTGCACAATTGGTGGCATAATGTATACTACTTCTAAGTAGACTCTTAAGGGCTTCTCCCACGATGCCCAGTATCCCACAAGGATAGGGAATAGGCTTCTTCTTGCATGTTGTTGTTGCTGTTGTTGTTCTGATAGAACAAAAGCAGCTTCCTGAAGTGCTACCTTGTGAAGGAGTCTGAGGCCAGCAGGCTTAGAAAGTATGTTGTGAATGTTTTGTAATACCTGCAACAGCCAAGGATTCCTGTTCTGTGCCATACTTTATCTTCTACATGCTCCAATTGTACCACCCTTTATTATGCTTGGGAAAGGGTGTCTGAAGGTAGGTACCATTCTCTTTTATGTATATAAGGTGAGGTGCTTTCCCAGCCCAGGGCCTAGCAAGTAACAGCATTTAATTATTGATTTAGTAAAATATTAGTATGCCATTAGTAAATATTAGTAAAATATTAGTATGTTATTATAAACATTTATTTACTGAGTGAATCCCACAGCAAAATTCCCAATGTTTGGGGAAAGTAAGAGAGCTTTTCATATTTATAAATGAGCTACTTCCCTCCATGCAAAGACAGATTTGATCAACCCTGGAACTATAGATGTACAATGATGGTGTCTTTGAAACATACTTGGCAGTGTTTTCCCTGTCCCTGTCAGAATTTATAGCAGGGCCCTCTGGCACTCAACCTGCTTGAGAAAAAAATACATCTACAGAACTTTACATAGGATTCTATGTGCATAATCACTTGGTTTCCAATCACTGCCATCTACCGAGAAAATGGTTATATAACATGTGATTTCTGAAACAAAGGTGAGGTGGGGAAGGAGGTCAGGTGATGGTGAAATAAAACTGAATGGAAACATCATGAGTGAAAAAGAAAGTTTATGATTATTTTTTTAAAAATCCAGTGAACAAAAAAATTAACTAAGAACATTTCAACTAAACCTTACTCATTTAAGACTCTATCTGCTAATCATTCTCAAACTTCCATTTTCCACGTAAGTATTGCCATCTACAATACGTGTAGGAATCATGGTATTTTTTAGCGGGGGAAATAACTGAAATGAAAAGCCTGGCACACTACAGGCTAATGTCTTCATGCCCTTTAAACACATGCATTTATCAAAGTTACATGGTACGTTATCACTTTATCACATATTTTGAAAGGTAATAATACTTAATGGGCTGCTTATTATCTTTTAAAAATACTGTAAAGCTAGAGCTTATGATTTTAAGTCTTTAAAGTCTATATTATGTAACTCTTAATAATAAAGAAAAAGAAATACTTTATAATTTTGAACCAGAATTTTAAGAAATATTTTAAATATGCCCCAATTCTTTTTTTTTTTTCTTTTTGCTATAAGATACACATTGAGACTTTCCAAGGAGAAGTAAAGAGAGTCTCTTTTTTGAAGTGAAAAGATTCTCTTAATTTTGGTGGGATTCCTCTCTGCTGACCTGTGGGTTAACCTAGAGATGGACAGGATGGAAAAGGAGGAAGAATATCAAAAATGAACAGACCGACTCAGATTTATAGGTGCAAGCTGGAAAAGCCTGAATGGAGTTATCCCAAAACACAGGTGATCTTCCTGCTCCCAAGAGAATATTATACCAATATGTCATACTGCACAACACAGCTTTTAAGATAAATAAATGGAATCCATTAAAACTGTATTTTAGAATTAAAAAGGAGAAATTTGATTTTGGAGATAATTGAAGATAACCAATAATATTAAGACCAGTGAGAATTTTTCTGGGTTGTTTAACCAACTATTGTCAACTGCGTGTTAAATTTCATCTTTCTTTTCAAATCTCATCCTATGAAGGATATGGCATGGGTTTTTTTTTTTTTAATTCTTAAATTTTTAAAAGATTTGTTTATTTATTTTAGAGAGCAGGTGTGAGAGAGTGCACCCTCATGTGAGTGGGGGGAGGGCAGAGGGAGAGAATCTTGAGACAGACTCCCCGCTGAGGGCGAGCTAGATGTAGGACTCCATCTCAGGACCTATGAGATCATGACCTGAGCCCAAACCAGGAGTCGGACGCTTACCTGACTGAGCCACCCAGGCACCCTGTGACATGAAAACAGGAGAATGTGAAAATAGGAGAAAAAGGTGATATTTAGTACTCTCCCCTATATTTCATCCTCCAGCTCTGAAGTACTACTTTGCTACCTGGTGCTATCTGAAGAATGCTGTCTGAATCAGCCCTTCTTTTTTCCCACGCCCTCAACTAGTTACCAAAATCTAACCAAAAAATAAAGAACCAATTAAATGGGGATGTCTATCCATAAAGTATTCTTTGATTCCTCCTCACCTAGGAGTAGTTTTCCTTAGCCTAGGAATTTTTTTTAGCTTTTTTCTTAAATACTTCTTAGGGCCCCTATAAATATTCTACAGATTAACAATTTGAGTATTTACAAGATTTGCAAGATCATAAAGACCTTGACAAGGAGAGAATGGCATCTCGTTCTTCTCCACATCTTCCACAATGTCTCGCCCTGTGCCGGGCACTGGAAAGGAAGTCAATAAAGATTTCATGAATAATATATGTTTACATTTGAAAGTTTACGTGGCTCACAATAAACCAAGTAATTCTTTTGAAAAATATCATGGCACAAAGATCAACTACAGAAGGGTTTTCATTAAATATTTCTTGGTATGGGGTGCCTGGGTGACTCAATTGGTTAAGCATCTGCCTTCAGCTCAGGTCATGATCTCAGAGTTCTGGGATCAAGCCCCACATGGAGCCCCATGTTGCACTGGACTCCCTACTCAGCAGGGAGTCTGCTTCTCCCTCTCCCTCTGCACCACCCCCATTCATGCACTCTCCCTCTCTTTCTCTCTAATAAATAAATACAATCTTTAAAAAAATATTTCTTGGACAAGGGAAGCTAGGCTCTACGGCAACTACAATAAAATATACATATTTAAGCTCATGTTTTTATGAGTAAAAATTAATGTCTTTAAGTCACCAGCAGCCTAGTGACAATTTTATAACTTGTCAGAGCTTTGATGAGGCTAGGGGCACGTGATTTTACAAGC
>ML106529.1:0-17136 GCA_003697995.1 Taxidea taxus jeffersonii
TGAGTTCATTCAGGGTTATCTTTTCCCAGGAAGAGAAGTGTTACTTGCTTTTTTTGTTTACAACGGCTTTAACAGCCATTCTACTTCTGCCTGTCAAATTAAATAGCACATTATTTTGACTAAAATTATTTCAGCAGGAAAGCCCTCGTCCTTCTTAGCAAAAATGACAGTGTACTCTCCTGGGAAATAAGAGCAAGCTGGAAATAACAATGATATTAAGGTGTTTTGTTTTTTTTTTTAAATACTCTTATTTATTTATTTGACAGACAGAGATCACAAGTAGGCAGAGAGGCAGGCAGAGAGAGAGGGGGAAGCAGACTCCCTGCTGAGCAGAGAGCCTTATGTGGGACTCCATCCCAGGACCCTGGGATCATGACCTGAGCCGAAGGCAGAGGCTTTAGCCCACTGAGCCACCCAGGCGCCCCTGTTTGTTTTGTTTTTTTTTTAAGATATTATTTATTCATTTGAGATGGAGATACAGAGAGGGAGAGAGAGCATGAGCAGAAGAAGAGGGAGAAGCAGACTTGCTGCTGAGCAGGGAGCATGACATGGGGCTCCATGAGATCATGATCTCATGGACCCTGGACCCAGGACGTTGAGATCATGATCTGAGCCAAAAGCAGATGCTCAGCTGACTGAGCCACCCAGGCACCCCTGATATTAAGTTCTTGCCTGTGTCTTAATTTCTTCCTGGATATTCCAGGAGAAAACAAGCTGCTGCATACCCATGGCCCTAATATGTGCTATATATTTTTGCCATGGAATACTTTCCTCAGTCTGCCTTACAGGTGGTTCCAAGATGCCCCTCAAGCCTAAAGTACTGCCTACTGAGTCACCCTAGAATGTTCTGCTGTGAGCCTGGGCAAGTGTTCATCCTTATGCCGATAGTTCTGAACAGGCACTGCTTAACTTGCCCATTCTGATTGCTTCCTATAGAATGGAGGGCAATCTCATGACCTTATTTAAATGTATTTTACTTTTATAATGTAAAATATTTGTAATGTATTTAAAAAATATTTTTTTTATTTATTTGACAGGCAGAGATCACAAGTAGGCAGAGAGGCAGGCGGGCGGGGAGAGGAGACAGGGAGCAGGCGCCCCACTGAGCAGAGAGCCCAACACAGGGCTCCATCCCAGGATCCTTAGATCATGACCTGAGCCAAAGGCAGAGGCTTAACCCACTGAGCCACCCAGGTGCCCCTAGTACTTATTTTTTAAAATTTTTTAGAGAGAGAGCATGCTGGCATAAGAGCAGGTGGGGGAGGGGCAGAAAGAATCCCAACCAGGCTCCTGTGTTCTGTGAGGAGTCCAACTCAGGGCTTGATCCCACAACCCTGAGCTCATGACCTGAGCCGAAATCATCAAGAGTTGGCTACTTTACCGAATGAGCCACCAGGTGCCCCCAAATATAAAATACTTCTTCTTTTTTTTTTTTTTAAGATTTTATTTATTTATTTGATAGACAGAAATCACAAGTAGGCAGAGAGGCAGAGAGAGAGGAGGAAGCAGGCTGTCCGCAGAGCGGAGAGCCCGATGCGGGGCTCGATCCCACGACCCTGGGATCATGACCTGAGCCGAAGGCAGCGGCTTTAACCCACTGAGCCACCCAGGTGCCCCTAAAATACTTCTAATGAAAAGTAGAATATATTACTTTTCAGGAATATTGCAGCACTTTAGTTTGAAATGCCAGTTCACATAAAATACCGTCAACATGGGTAGTTTGTGGTTGGTGGGCTCTCAGATGCTCTTAATAGAGCAATTCATTGTCCTTAGCAATTGTCCCTGGTTCCTCTGACCCTGCTGCAGGCCCAGCTTCAGTGCCTGGAGAACTCCCCGTTCACATGGCTGCTTCCCTGGGTCCCCTCTTCTATCCTTTCACAACTTCTATCCTTTCAGTCTTCTCCTACCACCTGCAATGCCTGGACCCTGTACCTCCTTCCAAGTATTTTTAAAGTACTTTTTCCCTCCTGATTTCAAAAGTATTGTGTGTTAAAAATGTAGGGGGAAAAAGAAAGAATGAAGTTAGCACTTTAATCCTATCATCTCAAGATAATCACTTCCTATCCACACCCCTACTGAGTAGGCCAGTGCTCACTCAAGGGTCCATTTGGACTCTTCATGCCCTGCCCTGAGGATCTGCTAGACTCGTGTAACAGAACCAGAACTCACTGGCTACAGACAGACTCACAAAGTTGGAGTGGCCTTCCCTTTAAACTCTCCCTTGGTGGACCTCTTCGCTTTCCCACAAGAACGATAATCCAACCCTCAATTTTCTGTTAAGGCACATGGGTCTCTATTCAGTGTATAGGTTCAAAGAGGAACTTTCCAAAGAGCACAGTCTCAAGTTCACTGTCATGCAGTTTCAGCAAAACGTAAGCTAAAAGGAAACACTGAGGGAGTATTTCTTGAAGAATCTACTGTTTCAGATAGTCTCTGGAATCTATACCTGCTTCTAAATCTAAGTACTAGATTTAGATTATTAAAACTATTCCTGCTTCAAGGCAGAGAGCGAAAACTTAGGTATAAAGATCATATTGTTTGACTTTCTTCCACATTTGTTTTCTGAACTGTGATTTGTGTTGAAATGTACAAAACTCATGAAGTTCATTGCAGTATCTCTTTTTATTAGACAATCACTGTATCATGTAATATCTTCTTAAGAACCCCCCAGGAGAAACAGCTCCTGTTTTTACTTTAGCATTGGCTGCTAGTGTGAAACTTGGAAACCAAAATTGGGGACCACCATAGCAAGCAGAGTAATACCCCTTGCCTTTTTATCCCCCTTTGTTCCTCGATCCACTTCCTGTCTTCATGCTTTCTTCTCTTTTTCTTACATGAAAGTTTGTGCTATCTTACTGGATTTTATTAATAAGTTTAAGGTGAGTTGTGAAAATGCCTCATCTTCCCCCATACTTTCCCCCAAATCCTGCAAGATTTCCAGGCCTGCATCTTTTTTTTCTATTTGTGGTACCACTCCATTTCTGATTTGTGTTACAGTTTTATTTCCTACTGGCAACTTCAGAAAGAGAAAAGTTAACTTTCCTTCATAATCTCATTGTGTTATTAGGTTTGAGATGCTTGATGCTGCAAAGAACAAGATCCGAGTGAAGGTCAGCTATGCAATGATTGCCCTGACAGTGGCAGGATGCATCTGGATGGTTATTGAGGGCAAGAAGGTGAGCATGGACTTGCTCTCTGCTGCTGTTTTCTACAAAGGATCTACAGGAAATCAGGAGTTGACCCTTGTATTTATTCTCTTGAGAAGAGGAGGCTACTTTCTACATGAGAAATGATAAGAAACAAAAAGTTATAAGAAATGAGACAAGTGGGTGCCTGGGTGGCTCAGTGGGTTAAAGCCTCTGCCTTCGGCTCAGGTCATGATCCCAGAGTCCTGGGATCGAGTCCCACATCAGGCTCTCTGCTCAGCAGGGAGCCTGCTTCTCCGTCTCTCTCTGCCTGCCTCTCTGCCTCCTTGTGATTTCTGCCTGTCAAATAAATAAATAATCTTAAAAAAAAAAAAAATGAAATGAGACAAGTAGGGGCAAACCTGGGATGTCATGCCTGGGGATAAATAGCAAATCCTAATTTTGGCAAGGTAAAGGACTAAATTAGTTTCACACAAAGTAAAAAGAAAGTGTTTAGTTATCATTGACGTCATAAATAATGTGAAACCAGAAAAATGTCCCTGGTGTATCTAATGACGACACCGGCATGTCTGTATAGCACTCCTAGTAAGTGAATGCCTTTATCCATGCTCCAGCTGCCTTAGCCCTGGTGAGCATTCTAGTCACTGCTCTGGACTTGAAGCTTGGCCGCACAGGGCCATATGTGTAAGGACAATAGCTCCTAAACAAATAAATAGGCATTCAAGTCTAGAAATCTTTGTTTTAACCTAGACCGTTATTAACAGCTATTATTAATTGAATACTCACTGTCTTCTAAGCACTTGGCTTTTCTTTCATTTGAACCTCACAGCAGCATGGCAAAATAGGTACTATTATTAGGACCTCATTTATAGATGAGGAAACATAGCTAAGAAAGCGCTGCTAATTTTCCCAAGGCCACACATCTCCTAAACGGCAAAGCCGCAGTTTGAACCTAGACCTGAGGCGATAGTAAAATTGCTCCCACTTATCAAGGGCTCATTATACAGAAGGCACTGTTAAGCTTACCACAATATCCTAAGAACCTAAGCAGTAGGTTCTCTTATCCATACTTTATAAAAGAGGAAACTGAAGCTTAGAGATACTAAATCATTTTCCCAAAGTCACATAGCTGGGTAAGTGGCAGGATAAAAATTTAGAGCCAAGTTTGCAAGTTCCCAAACTCTCGTAATACTATCTTGTGATTAAAATATAGGGTTTTTTTTATATGCAGCAGCAATGGTCAAACCCTTATTTTAATACCATGTCTAATTTTATCTGTCACAGCTTCCATGTGCAAAGAGATGTCTTGTATCTATTATCAGATATTAAAAAGGTTCTTCTACCAACCTAGCAGTAACTGACTTCCCTTATCTCCAGTGAGTGCAGAGTAAAAGAAAATGAACTTCTGGCTCTCTTCAGACTTTAGGAGTGGAAAATACTGACCATTTAGATTGACCTTTTAGGAGCATGAAAGACAAGTGTGCAGGACTGGGTGAAGCTCTTTTGACATCTCTCTTCTCCCCCACTTCAGATTTTCTTCTGGCTTCCTCTTTGACTTCTCATGCTTAGTTCTCAGACTGAAACCTACAGAAAGCATGTGGACAGGACATAGGGGCTTCTAGAATTCCAAGAAGTCTGCATTACTTTTGTATACCTGATTGTACTAAGCTGAGTCTAAATACTCTAGAAACAAGTTACCTCTTGGGAATTCTTCTAGCTTCATCTAACGATATACACCATGAACTTTAAGAGTTTCTCTCCTTTATGTGCCAGAAAACCGTCTCATTTGTTTTACGTGGAACTATCCATTCCTTACAAGTTGGTAAATGCTACTAGGGTGGAGAACTTTTAGACTTAGTGCTATTTAAAAGAAAGGAATTAGCCATTGTATGTTTTGTCCTCACCATCAACTTACCATTCCCTTTCTCCTCTCTGTTCCCATACCTAATTCTTTATATGTGAAATTACAGATATAAGAAAATCCCGCCTTATATATATAGGGTGCTAGTTTCACTTATTTGGTATAAAACTTTGGAAACTGGTCTGCTTATGTAAGCTTTACAAGCATGTAACAGGTCACATGGAGGGAAACAAGGGAAGAGTATGGTTGCCTCTCCCCCACTGCTTTTTGCTGTCAAAGGATGGAGTAGTGCAATAGATACTGCTGAGACTCATTAATCACAGTATGTGGTAAAGTCTGGGATCCCAAAGCTGAATATTCTTGGTAAAAGAGGAGCAAGGAGGGGCGCCTGGGTGGCTCAGTGGATTAAGCCGCTGCCTTCGGCTCAGGTCGGGATCTCGGGGTCATGGGATCAAGCCCTGCATCGGGCTCTCTGCTCAGCGGGGAGCCTGCTTCCCTCTCTCTCTCTGTCTGCCTCTCTGCCTACTTGTGATCTCTCTCTCTGTCAAATAAATAAATCAAATCTTTAAAAAAAAAAAAAGGAGTAAGGAGTTAGAAGGGTATGAAATTATACAGATGAGTTGGGGAAGGAGAAATGGTAGCAACAAAGAACAGGGAAAGGAAAAAAAAGGATAGAAATGGAAACATGAAGGTATTCAATACTAAAGAGCAGAAAAGGGAAAAGATAAGGGAAGAAATTATAAGGGAAGAATCTGGATTTAAAGAAATAGGCCAGAAAAAAAGGTAGAGGGTGTGGCATTTCTCTCGTGCTTGACTGGATGGGCTATTGGACTTTGAAGTTCTAGAAGCAGCAGAAGCCATACAGAGGGGGCTTCTGTGCTCAGGGTGCCCACAGCAGAGCATTCTGATACTGCACTGGCCAGGTTAATCTGCTGACATCAGCATAGGGTAATGACATCCTCCCCAAACCCGCATAAATAATCACTTTTTCAAATTTGTTTCATTTTAGGCTGTCAAAAGAAACGAGTCTTTAACAAGCCTGAACTTAGAAAAAAAAGCTCGCCTGAGAGAAGAAGCATCTCTGAAGGCCAAAACAGAGTAGCAGAGGTATCTATGTTGGCTGGATTTTGAAACTGCAGGAATAATGTTGCAGCAATTAGCCTGTATTAAAAAGTACAGTATGAGGATTCATTTCATGAAAGTATGGTTTGCACAGATTTGTAATTTCCCCATTCCTGATACAGTGGGACAAATAAATTTCCTTAAAGAAATGATTTGTCTGTATTTTTGTGGCTGTGATCCAGGTTAAATGCAGCCTTTCAGCTTTTTGGAGGAAATGAATGAAAAATGGGGCAAGTTACTTAAACTTTAGTATTAACTCTTCAGAGAGTCAGATACCATATCTTTAATTTCTGTTACCAAAGTGATTTTCTCTGCAGAAGCCAAATGGCTTGTAGTTCTATATTTCTCTGTGTGTGTGTATTCATTTCTAGAGAGATAAGGAAGGCCAGCTGCGTACACTGCCTAGGTGCATCTTGGAGAGCTAACCTCCCCAAATGCAGTGGTGCTTCTGAGAGCCCTGGAAAGCAGCCTGATCAAACTCTTCCATCGTCAGGCATGCTGACAGACAGAGGCTTGTCAGAGAGCAGTCTTGGAAAAAGTTCCTATAAGGTGATGAGAGTGGTCTGGCCACAAGTTTCTGAGAACTCTGAAATCCCAGGACCATGAAGTTGCTTGGGGCCATCAGTCACCTTTTCTACTCCATAGCTTAGAATTCCCAATTGGTCCTTTTCCTTTTGTCTTTACACTGAATTTCTCAACTATGAAAATCTTTCAAATACATTTTCTTACAAGTTTTGAAAGATAAGCATTTGCATGTGGTTATATATTTCATTTACATTTAGGGATGCCAAGCCATTTCATTTTTAGGTATTGGATGCTGGTTTCTATTTTAAGTATTTCATATATTCTCACATGCCTAATACTAATGGATGACATGGACAAGTTTGCGTAGCCATCCCAACCTGCCAGTTGTCTCCAGAGGAGTATAACCGATAGAAAGTAATATATGCATCTGCACTGGAACTTGACTTAATAAACTACCAAGTGAAATGCAATGTACCACATTTGATTTCATTATCTGATGATGTTGGTGATGTCTGTTGATACACTTTTAGAGTAATTTGACCTTAGCTTTTTAGATAACCAACTTCTTTGATTTTAACCTACTTTTTAAAAAATAAGTAATTTTTCTTCATAGAACACTATCATTTTTAACTTCTAATAAGTATTTTAAAGTGTTATCTTGGAGATTTATTGCAAAAAAAAAGTTTCATTAAACCAAAACTCACAAATGTTACTGTACAGCAAGAATTTTCATGATCATTATTCATTTTGTCTCATTCTCCTATTCTCAGTAAGAGTAACTACCTCTTTATGGGTTAAATATAAATTTCTTGGCCAGAATTTTGGACTTGTCTCTGTCCAATCCAAGTTTTCTCACTACCCTCACATAATACCTTCTTGACAGTCATTCCTTACTAATAACTCTTAATACCTTATATTCCTCAGAACTTGTCAAGCAAATCAGACTTAATGAGTGCTATTTTAAGATACTAAAGAATACAAAAAAAAAAAGGCAGTTTACCCCTGTTACTTTCAACTATTGTTTTACTATTTTTTGCTTAATTTCTAGATTTTTTTTCACATTTATCATGTCTCTGTAGATAAAGTGGGCAGAAACCATTTCCCACTTTATATTTCCTATAAGCCCTGTCTGAATAAAGTTAATACACAAGCCTATGGTCAGATACTTTTTTAATAAACAAAAATACTATAGGGACATGATTCCAAACATTTATTGAAAGTCTAGCAAGGAGTGAATAAAGTGGTGGTATAATTCATTGTCATTCATCAGATATTACCTTAATCCCTTATATATACAAGTACCGAGAATACAAAATGAGTAAAACATACTTTTTTATAGAGCTCATAATTTATGGAAACATGGCCCATGAAACGGCTACAATACAAACTGGTAAAAGATATATTCTGAACTTCATATAACAGTAGCTATAGAAAGAAACAAAACCTAACTCAGCTGTCAATTGTGGTTCCAGTCAAGTAGGCAGTGCTGGTCCACGAAGTGGTGATTTCTATTTGAAGCATGGGTAGGAGTTACTAGGTCAGACACATAGTGGAAGAGAATAGCCACACCATTTAGACATTTAGCTTGCTTGATAATTATGAGGCATAGTCTGACCAGGGTAGTGAGAAGTCCTTCAGCAAAATGCCATTTATAGTGTTTTGGTTTACTTTCAGTTTTTATCTCGATACAAAACTTAAGATGTTTAACAGACCTAACCAATGACTTACTTTTCCCAAATTTATAGACTTGATTCCATGGAACCATTTCATGTGTGAGTGGCATCTGCCATACATCTCCATTCCACCACTATCCCAGGCTTATGTTCTTCTTCATCTGAGCTCCCAAACCAGGAGCACTGGAGTTATGCCAAACTCTGGCCCCCCTCACTTAATCAGTCATCCTCTTTTGTAAACCTTACTTTCAAATATTTCTCAAATACACTCAGAGGAACAGAATGGGAACCTGTTCAGGGATAGACATGAGTTAATACCAGGCCTGAAGATTAAGTCAGAAGCCCTAGGTTCTAGACTTGCTTTTCCAGTTGTCTTGCTTTGTAAATTTAGGTTATAGGTCTGAGATCTTTAATCTAAGACAATGGGTTGTGTTTTGTTTTTTTTTTAAAGATTTCATTTACTTATTTGTCAGAGAGAGAGAGAGCATGTGAGCACAAGCTGGCTCCCCGCCGAGCAAGAAGCCCAATGTGGGACTTGATCCCAGGACTCTGGGATTGTGACCTGAGCCGAAGGCAGGCACTTAATTGACTGAGCCACCCAGGTGTTCCAACCCCCTCCCCTTTTTTTAAGATTTTATTTATTTATTTGTCAGAGAAAGACAATGTTAAAAAGAAACACAAAACCATACCAAAATTAAGAGAAACTATCTTTTTAAATACCTTTTTTTTTTTTTTTGCCAACTTGGCTCTACTAGTTGATTTCTCAAGGGTTTAGTAGTTACTCATCCACAGTTTAATTGTTTTGTCATTTCCTAATGCTGCTGATGCAATGATGTTTTCTGTAGGATGACAAGCTGCTGAGATTACAACATCTGTATGACCTTGTAATTGCTGTACAATCTCTTTAGTCTGAAGGTTCCAAATGTAAACCAGATTATCTTCAGAACCAGACACAATCCATTTTCCACCAGTAACTGAAAAATTGGCAAATAGGCAATATTTCTCATTCTTATGACCAGTGTATGTTTTCAGACATCGGCCTCTGCTATAATCCCACAGTTTAAGAGTATTGTCCAAAGTTGCAATTAGAAGATATCTTCCATTTGGAGAAAATTTTACAAAAGAGATAGGAGGGTTATCATCATCAACAAGTGTTTTTAAACACTGACCTGATGCAGCATCCCAAATTCTACAGACACCATCATAGCTACCTGACACAATCAAAGACCCACTACAATTAAAATGAACAGCAGAAACTGGGTCAGAATGAGCAGACAAAGTCTTAAGGCACTTTCCTGTTTTCACCTCCCATATTTTCACACTCTTATCAAAAGATCCTGAAATGATGAGATTGGATGGTGGATTGAAATTACAGCAAAAAACATAATTACTATGCCCCTTCAGCGTTTTCAAACATTTTCCAGATCTCACATCCCAAATCTTTAGAGTCTTATCATCTGAGGCAGAAACAAGGCGACTGGAATCTGATGACCAGGCAACATCTGATATTTCCAGATTGTGACCATGAAGTGTTTTCTCATACTTTCCATCATAGGCTCCCCAAATTATAATTACTTTGTCAGCAGAAGAACTTGCTAGCCATTCTCCATTAGGACTAAACTTCACCGATGATACTGCTTCCGTATGTCCCACGAGAGTAAATTTAAGAGCATAGTTTGGTTTTTCAGACATTTGCTTGTTCAGGTTGGCTGATGAGGGGAGGAGGCCCAACTCTGCTCTAGCATCTGCTGCCTCCTGAAGCTCCCAAGTCAGTAGGTTACGTAAGCGTCCGGCCCTGAACCAGGAAGCTCTATTCTTTCCGTCCAGCAAAATGAAGATAAAAACATCAGACTGAAAAATAAACAGCCTTTTAGTGATTATTTCCTGGCTGTGTTTAAACTTCTCTATACAATGATTCAGCAGCACGGCTTGGACCTCTTTTTCCTCACTTCCTCCTTTGGAAACAAATACTTGATAAAAATATTAAAGGGTCCAATGCGCTATCGGCAAGTGAGGTATGTTTTGGGTATTTTGTGAACGTATAAAGCCGTGCAAAGTGAAGAGAGGCGTAGGTGGTCTACAGCAAGTATTTTTTCACCTCCCCTCCCGCTACCCCGAAACGTTTAAAAAACTAAGCAAGCCTACCAGTCAAATAGACTTTCGGTACTTGAGCATGAATGAATCACCGGCTTAAACGATTTCAGAAGGTAAAAGAAAATAATAATGACAAACAAAAAAACCTGCGTAAGCACCATGAACTGCGGCCCAACGGGCCGGTCGGCTGCAGTCGGGGTATAAACACCGGGGCACAAGTCCGCGTCAGTCCAACCCAGCTAGCAGGAAAGCGGGGCGCATGAGCACGCCAACTTCGAGCTGAGATGACCAATGGGAGAGGTCGGCCTGCGCTTGCGCAAAGGAAGGCGCTGGCGTTCTCTTCCGGTCTCCTCCGCCGGAGGCTGCCGCACGCAAACGCAGGACTTCCTTCTTTGGCCTGTGGTAGGTCGTCTGGCCTTATCCCAGACCTGACTGACTAGCGTCAGTAGCAGTGAATGTTTCAAAGAACATTCATTTCCTTTTGGAAGCCGTGTCACAAGAAAGAACAGAATTTTCCGAGTCGGTTAGTGGAAAGTTAGCTCACATTTGGCACTAGCTAGTCGTCGAGCCCCCCGCCCCAGGCGCCGGTGACTGAGCATCGGCTTCACGGGCGGCTTCTGCTCCTTTCTACTTTTGTGGTGTAGAGCTGGTGGCGTGTACTTAAGACTGCAGATGGACAAGGGGGAGCTTGGCTGAATTTATGCCCAGATTATAAAGCTTTTGGTTTAAAAGTTTGGGGTAAACACTTCGGGAAGGAATGTGTTGTGGGCCTCCAGAAGCCAGTGCATAGGACGTGGTAGTGCCGGAGAAACGAGCAAACGTTTGTTTTAGCGTTTCCTTATGCTTTCTTAAACTTTCTAAGAGAACAGGTCAGATCTGCATAGGTGCTTGAGACCGAAAAAGAGAAGTTGGTGGGACGTGGTTGAGAAATGTGTAAAGTTAACCCGTCATTGGCTGTAGAGAGTCTGAAGTTTTAAGACCGGTTTAATGGCCCTGAGAGTGCTATGTAAAGATGTGTGCTTTTCAGATGTTCAGTTACTGTCTTTAAACAAGAAGAGGTTTACTGCCGTGTCTGTCTGGTTCAGTCCCTAGAGCATGCAGCTCTTGATCTCCGAGTCTCGATTTCAAGCCCCACCTTGGGCAGAGAGCTATCTTAAAAAAAAAAATTAAAAGTTTACTAAAATATTGGAAGCCTGATGAATTTCTAATTACCTGTAATTGCTCAGTAAAGAGTGCTCAAGAATGTTGTTTACAAGGTTTCCCCTCTCGCCGAGCTAAAGTCTAGAGGCAAGTATCCATTTTTTGCCTTTTTTCTTTCTTTCTTTTTAATGTAAGCTCAAGAGTTGCATGCTCTACCACTTAGCCAGCCAGGCGCCCTGCGGCAAGTATCTCTTCATGATGTTTTCTGTTAGCCAGCAGTTAAAAGCATTTGGGAACGAATTCTCTTAGCCTATATTTATTAAGGATAATTGAAAATCTGGCCTTTAAATGAGGCACAACGACATAGTTAAATCACCTATAATAGACTGTAGTAAAAACACATTACCTTAAGACCCTACTACTCTAGTTTGGAATTTAGAAAGGAATTGGACAAAAGCTTCACTCTTAGGTAGTGCAAATTAACGGTGTAATGATAACGAGATAATGGAAATAGGAAGAGGATCTTTTAAGTGGTTTGGAACATCCATTTATATATATTAAATTAGGAATATTTTTACATCTTTTTTAAGGCAAGGCCACCATGGACCTTTCCCTCTAACATTTGAAAAAGAACTTTTCCCTTTTATGTATCTTAAAGGTCAGTTATGATTAAACTCTGCCATTTCCCTCTCCTTTCTTCATGTTAGCCTGAATTGGTATGATTTTTACTGGGAAGCTTAGAAACACTCTAAAATTCTTCATCAGTTGAGACTATGTTCATTTTTATTGACTCATTAAAAAATAGGGGCACCTGGGTGGCTCAGTGAGTTAAAGCCTCTGCCTTTGGCTCAGGTCATGATCCCAGGGTCCTGGGATTGAGGCCCACATAGGGCTCTCTGCTCAGCAGGGAGCCTGCTTCCCCCTCTCTCTCTGCCCGCCTGCCTCCCTGCCTACTTGTCATTTCTGTCAAATAAAGAAAATCTTTTTTTTTTTTTTAAGTGCTATAGAGAACAAAGTGTAAGCTTTGTTTCAAAGATTTTAATTTGGGGGCACCTGGGTGGCTCAGTGGGTTAAGCCTCTGCCTTCGGCTCAGGTCTTGATTCCAGAGCCCTGGGATCCAGCCCCACATCAGGCTCTCTGCTCCATGGGGAGGCTGCTTCCCCCTCTCTCTGCCTGCCTCTCTGCCTACTTGTGATCTCTGTCAAATAAATAAATAAAAATCTTTAAGAAAAAAAAAAGATTTTAATTTTGTATTTTTCCAGTAACTGTTCTATACAGTAGGAGAGTAAAGAAAGAAATTAGACAAGGTAAATTTGTGACGTGAGGGCTAGGATGAGGTGTTGGTGCTGGAGTATGTTTTAGTAACCCACTAGAAATATCACAAGAATGAGAGGGACAGTCAAGAATGTCTTGGTAGGGGGCACCTGGCTGGCTAGGTCAGTACAGTTTGGCTACTTTTGATCTAAGGATGGTGAGTTCAAGCCCACATTAGGGGTAGAGTTTACTTAAAAAAGAAAAAAAAAATGTGTTGATAGAAATAACTAGAAATAATTTTTCTTCAGATTTTCCCAGAATGTGAAGAAACTTCCACTATTAAAATCCATTTCTAGATGTCAGAATTTTTTGTTTACAAATTGCATCAAGAATTTGCGTAAAGAAACTAAAGCTCTGAATATAACTAAAATCTTTTTATTCATCATGTTCTAATATGTAGTCCTGATATTGTAGTCCTTATGAATTAGGCCTAAGAATTTTGTGGCGTAGGTCCTTGGGAGGAGGGGAGCATCAGCAATGTGGAGTGCCTATGAGTAGGAAATACTGATAGGGGTAAACCAAAATTGGTAGAAACCATAATTAGAGCTTTGCATTTGCTGCTGTCAAGCAAAGTTCCTCCTATGGTCCTGTTTTTAGCGATTTCTATTTTTGTTGTTCTTAATCTTCACCAGATAGGTGATTTGGAAGTTTCCCTCTCTGTAGAAACCATTTGTTTTCTTCAGATTTCCCACAAAACTTTAAGAACTGAAAGTCTCAATGGTTAAAAGGTTTATTTCCCTTCCCCGCAGTCAAGTTTGCAGATATTCTAAATAGAAATGCCACAAGTTTATTTTTTTAATTTTTTTTTGTAATATATGTCAGGACTGAGATTAAGTCCTATTTTAAGGACTGTCTTGACTGACTCCTTCATTGCAATTCCAGTTATCAGATCCAGTCCTCAAAAATCAAGCACAACAGAACGACGTACAGTTGCTTAGGATCATTAGCAATTTAAATCTATAAAAATCTAGTTGGACTAAATATGGAGTGGCGCAGAATTTATCTAAACTGAGACCTTTTTTAAAGTGAAAGGGGACACTAAAATAATCAGCTGATGTTAATTGATCTAAAACCTGGGACTATACCTAGCAAACCACTATAATCACTGACTTCTGGAGGATTCTCCTCATAAATCACAACCTAATTTTGGAAAATTCTACACTCTCTATATGGTGATAACCCTGTGCTCTTTCCCCACCACTGTAGTCTCCTGGGTTTCTATTTTCTTCTCACCCAACACTAAATAATGCTAGGAGCAAGTGGTTTAGATAAGGCAGTGATCCAGAATGTGGATTTCCATGGGCTTCCTCGGGTGAAATGGGTATAAAGGAATTTAGAGAGTAATTCTATTCTCTGCAGAAACATTCAAGATCACAGATAGGGCCATATATTGACTTTAAAATCAGTAAAAAAAAAAAAAAAAGACTTTTTCAAATTGGCAAATGAAAAAAGGGGCAACAATCATCTATGCTAGCTTTAATAAATTTGTAAACTCAGCCATTCTGTACTATAGATGACAGTGTAGTCTGCAGGAACTAATTCTATTTTGCTTTAAGATTCTCTTTTCAGAAAGAAATACCTGGCCAGTAGAATCAGCAATACATACAATAGTAAAAATGTTTAAAAAAGAAAAAGGAGGAGGAAAACACACCCTATTTAAGCAAGGCAACCTAAAGAAACCACCAGCTTCCACATAAGTTGGATATAATTGACAAAGTTGTTTTTCTTAACTTTAGATCAGAAGAGATTAATGTGCTATATTTGATAATACAAACACATGGGGTTGATTATATAAGTTATCCTATAAAATATACCCATAACTTTTCACAGAAGGCGTAAGGTTTTTTCTTTTTATATAATGAATTGCTGTGACAATGTCTTGCTTTTGTAAACTTCAGGTCAAATTAATGTCCTCCTGAAAGGTAACCACATATAAAACATAAGTTGAGACACTAAGTCTAAGAGCTGTTAATTCCTGGTTTCAAACAGCAGCATAAAAGAATTCCTTTGAATTTTCTTTTGTAACCAAGTACCTTTTACTAATATCACATCGATGCATATTCCTTCAGTCATTTAGTATTTATTGAATAGTCTACTATGTGCAAGGCACTCACCCATGGCCTGACAGACCACATTCAAGTACAAAGAATCATCAGATCCATTCCAAATCAAAGCGTAAGAACACTTTGAGCAACAACATAGAGTGGTCATAATGATGAAGTAAGCAGAACATACTCAACAACATACATTAAAAGGTGATCTTTCTAACTTTTGATATTCCTGGGGACAATACTCTTTTAGGAAGTCAGCTGTGTTAAAATCACGTCCATGGATGGCACTGCTTTCTAAGGCAGAATTCTTCATTCCAAAGCCTTTCTTTCACTGTGTCAGTACCTTCTACATTTGAGTTTGTTGAATGGAAACATGTTTACCCATTATGCTACTAAACTCAGAATCTATCATTTGCATATATATTTTTTTGACTTCTGTTGTTTTGTCAGGTCATATACAGAATTTTAGCACCACAGAAGGGAAAAAGAAGTTTGGGCTGAGAAGTTCTACATTACCAAATTATGTAACCTAAAAGCAACTTCATACCTTAGTTATTTTAAGGGTGCTCTTGAGAAAGAGCCAGAAAGACTGGTCTGACAAAAAGCTGGACCAGCTGTGGCTGTTGTGTAAGTCTAGTTCTGGGAGTTCCTGGCCCAGAACACCTCCACCGTGACTGCTGCTTTCTTCCAGACAAACTGCATAGCTCTGTCCCACCAGTAGACAGTGTCTGAGGTTATGACCTTGGGGCAAAGTAAACTCTTCTAAGTCTTGATTCTCTCACCTATAGTGACAGTTATCCACCTCAAAGAGCAGTTGAAGAATTTAAAAGAGAAAAAATGGAAGCCCTTACCCAGGCCCCTGGCACA
This sequence comes from Taxidea taxus jeffersonii, assembly GCA_003697995.1. Taxonomy (NCBI): domain Eukaryota; kingdom Metazoa; phylum Chordata; class Mammalia; order Carnivora; family Mustelidae; genus Taxidea; species Taxidea taxus. The sequence goes on from ML106529.1 coordinate 15,794, forward strand.
CAACAGAGGCTGAAAGACTAGATGCCTTTTTGACCTATGGGAATCTACCCATAATCTTCTTGCCCCACACTTCCAAACTTTATACCCAGTAGCAATTTGATATTGTTAAAATTAGCATATATTTGCTTTACTTCATGACACATTTTTGTGATGTCCTGGTACCCACTGTTATTACCTATCCTTTTCTCAAATAAAGCATATTATAGAATACTCTCCGTGTTTGCGTAGACTCATGGTACTGGTGTCCCATCTAGCCTTCCACTAGTTGAGCTTTAAAAAGTAATTTTTTTTTTTTTTTAAGGAATCTCTACTCCCAACATGGGGCTCAAACTCATGACCTTAAGATCAAGAGTTGCATGCTCTACTGACTGAGCCAGGCAAGCACCCCATGAGGAAGCAAATTTTTTTTGTCATTCTTTTTCATTTTTAAATTGTTTTTAAAGTAAGATAACTTTTCTTTTGAGTAGGCTCCATGCCCAGCATGGGGCTTGAACTCAGGACCCTGAGATCATGCTCTACCCACTGACCCAGCCAGGTGCCTAATAAAAACTTTAACTCTTGATAGAGAAATGTAGCCAAAAATATTTCCCAGGTTGACAGATACGTATTTACTCTTCTCACCTAACAAGAGAGGAAAGTAGCTCTGTTAGTTTCAGATGGCAAAAAATTCAGATTCAAGACTTCATATATAGGTAAGTACATCTGTTTCTCAAATGAGCAAATTTTGGAATGTAGGAGGTAGAATATATATAGTATATAAATATGAAAAGCAAACAATGCACCTTTCTAAAAGTGGATCCCTTTTCTTTACTGAAAAACATCCTTACACATCAAGATTTCATATATATATGTGTATATATGTATATATATATACACACACATACATATATATGTGTGTATATATGTATCCCCAAGCCCTATAACATCAACATGCAATGACTTGCCTACTGATAGAAAAAAATGTCACAAAACTAATTAAGCAAGAAAGAAAAATCTTTCAACTTGAGGAAAACCCTTTTATAATGCAACCCCAAATTGAGGGATTATAAATAAATATTTGTTTAGCACTGGAAAGTAAATTCAAAGTTGCCTGTGAATGGCCACAAAGAACAGGACTTAACTGACAAAATTTGGTTTCTAAAATACGTTACATACTTTTTTCCTCAGGCAAAATCAGCAACAATTTGGAATAATAATGCAAATTTATTATGGGGTACTTGTCATTGCTTGTATTTGTGACAATATGAAAAAAATGGTCCAGAGCCCATTTAGCTTTATCTGGCACAAGACAATCCTAGGGCAATAGTTTTCAAAAACAGTGTAGCTGACAAAGGTTTAAAAAG
>ML106529.1:17536-35401 GCA_003697995.1 Taxidea taxus jeffersonii
GGGGGGGATAATCAAGCTACTTTCCCCCAGATTAGTATATATTGCAGAAGAGTTTTCTTGTGTTGAAATTAACACACTTTTGTAATAAGTAACATCTTAGTGATAGGGTTTCAATAAATGCAGTGTAAATTAATAGAATCTGCCAGCCAGAGAACTAAAATTAGGACTCAGTTACCTCCTAAAGTCTCATTTCTATAAACAAAAGGGCTGCTTTACCAGTTCAAACTGTTATGCTGGGATTTAACTTTCAGTTAATTCCAATTTTTATATTGAGAACATTTTATTGCAAAACAAATTTAGCTCATCTCTCATGAACTTCCAGGACAAGAACAAGATAAATTCCTGTTTTCGAGAAAACGGACCAAAATAGTTAAATGGACTTTTAATTCATTCACTGAGACACCCCCAAATGCAAAACTCCCGATGTACACTCTTCTTACTAATCTAAGGAAACAACTTTGTGTATTTTATCCTTTTTCCATTCAAATTGGTTTACCAAAAATGAATTGAAATTTTTAAAATTATCCAGCAGAAGGTACATAATTTAAAACATCCTAGAGAAATGATGTGTTACCAGTGATGTACAGGTTAAAAAAACTCAGCCACAAGAAAAATCAAAGCTAAAAACAAGATTTTTACTATGAATCAGTGCTTCTATTACCCTTCTGAAAGAAGTTATATTTTAATGTGATGTAAAGGCAAAATTGAAAGTTTTTCTTTAAATTAACCACCTAATTTGTCCCTAAAATTACAAAGAATCAAAGTCTTTTACAGGTCAAGTGCAGTAAACTAAAATGTCCTTTCAGCACAATGCAGCACTAGAAAAAGTTATAGATGGGAGTTGACTAGTTTTGCAGTGGCTGCTCCACCAGTAACAGACAGACAGTATCCATCCAGAGCACAGACACAACTACAGACTAGATGCGAAGAATGCGTCACACACTTGGCTGATAAACGTCCTTTGTCTTTGTATCTTTCTACTTTGAATGAAGTGGATTTTTTAAAGTTTAAATCAGGTCACGTAAGTTGGCTGTTTAAATAACAACATGATGAGGTATGAAAGCTCTGAATATCCCTAACATTCAGCAGGATTTACCAGAGATGCATAATAACCTGTCAGGGGAACTTCCAAATAGTTACATTTTGGGGTTATAATGAATTCTAGAAGAGGACAAGATTAAAGAGGCTTCAAAGTATATTTCTCTGAAACAGAAGTGAGCAACTTTTCCTTCAGAATTCATTTTGAACAGCGTTATCACCAAAAAAATCTTCTCTGATAGTGTGTCCCAACATTGAGCCAAGATGGCCAACTAGCACCAAGAAGTCGTATTGAACTCAGTTGCAGTTCTCTTGGCAATTAAGCTTATATTTTCATTCCAGTCCAAGCAAAAATGTGGATCACTGAAGACAGTACTGGAAGCGCCATTTGCAGGTACATTGCAGTTATCATTTGAATAAGCCAGAAGGTAGAAACTTCATTTTATGGGGGGACTTGACTGGGCAGTACTAGTAGATGAAATGATTAGGGAACAATGAGGTTATTAAAAAAAAAAAAAAATCCCTGCCCTTATTTGGGTTGAACAGGTCATGTTGAGAAGATGATTATGTTTAAGAAAGGATGTTACATTAAAAGGATCATTCATGTGTGTAGCATGAATACATCAGAATCAAGCTGCACTGGGCTATGAAAAAAGGTTTCCCTAAGTAATCTTTAAAAGTATGTGTTATCTGCCAGTCACAGAGGGGAAAAGCACCTAGGGTGAACTCCAATTTAATCAAGGTCCAATTTAAGGACCTTGATCAGGACCACAAAGCCTGAAACATTTGTTTTAATGCAGAAACACAGCCTCTAGTCACACTGGTTGAGTCTGGGGAAATTGGAGAGACTTTTTTGTTTTGGGGTTTGTTTTTTTTACTTTTTTACTGAAATTACAGGATATTGTTTTGATTACTAAGGATTCTAAATCTTCATACCAGCATTAGAATTGAACCACTTCCAAATCCTAAGACACATAAGACCAAAGAGAAGCAATAGCCATACAAATTAATGTGCCCCTCTCCTTTCTGCTCTAAGGGAATCTTCAAACCAGTATCACATTTAAGAGTCAAAGTGTTAATTCTTCAGCATTCCTGACAACTAGAAAGCACATTCACTGAAGGCTGAAGGTGAGGGAGCGGATGGTTTAACTTTAATATCTGTGAAGAATGGCGCCAATAGAGGAAAGAAAACCATCCAGTCTCAGTAAGGATTAATGCAAATTTGGCTAGAAAAGCCACCAGGTAATCCAAGGGTTCACTGTGGAAGAACTCACAAGAAGTACTCTGAAGTGTACACAACAGGTCTAAACATCTCCCCTTGTTGCAAGTAGTTGTGTGAAATTCAAGATAAAGGTTTAGTCTCATCTTTTAATATCAGTGTTTTTCCCCACTTTAAAGGGAATGAGGAGGAGTCCTCTTTTTCCCCCACAAAGACAGGGAGCCACATTAATATGTGTATAATCCCATGACTCTTATATAAGTGCGGATCTCCAAAGCCTAGGGATTTTCCGTAAGAGTGGGCCGTTCTGGTTACCCTTTTTATTAGAAGGGTATTCCACCACAGAGAGCCAGAGGTTTTCCAGATGTGTGTAAGAGAGCAGGTGCGCAAGGCAAGCAAATGAGCGCAAACAGTATTATGGAAAACATTTGAGAAGTTAGCTCCATGAGGACTGTGGGCTCCACAAGAGGACTTGACTGGGTAGCCTGGTCTGACACAGGAACATGAAAGCAGATATTGCTTCAAAGCTGGAAACCTTCCATAGGAGCCTCACACTGCTGGAAGATGTACTGCTGCTGGCTAAGGTCAACCTGGGGCGCAATGCTGCTGTCCTCATCCTCCGTCCCAAAGTAATGCTCGATAAGATCAAAGGCCTTCTGGTAGATCTCCTGGTTTTCATGACTCTGTAAGAACTCAATTTTATCCAGACCTAGAATGAAGAATAAAAAAGAATCTGTGTGTGTATACATACATATTCTTTTTATGTGTCTGTTGGAAATGCCAATGAAACTGTATTTTGCCATGCCTCCTTACTGTAAAGGAAGATTTTCTTCTCTATATCTCGTTAGTATTTTGTAACAGCATAGAAAGTATTACTGGGATTATATCTGAATACTAGTATTACAAACTGACGTCTTCAACAATGCAAGCAACAATCAGTCCCTAGAAGCAGCAATTTCCCTAAGAGTCTTCACACATCATCCAGTGGCTAAGGCCAGTAGCAGAAGTGTTTCTTTTGACCTGTATCTATGACCTGATTAATTCCTAGCTCTAATCCCAAGTTCTGAGCTATCCAGTATGTCAACAAATGTATATAATACCCTTGAAATAGCCAGAGTCAATTTCTATTGCTTAAACTAAGAAGTCCAACTAGAACAACTAGCCAACATATTCCCTTTACTAAGTTTAAGCCCGTCTGAGCTAGGTTTTTCTTTTACTTAAGTAAGCAGCCATAAGCAACCTAACCGCTATAGCAATACTGGAAATAAATGTTAATATTGCTCAAAGGAAAAAAAATACATATTCATACACATCACCATGTTAAAATATATATACTTCAAAAAATTAACAATAGTTATTTCTGTGGAGAAACATCTCCAGGTAGAGGAACTGTAAGTTTTTTTTTTTAATGGTAATTTGTTAAAATCACTTTGATAAAAATCAGTTCTGTATTATCTGATAAATGGGAAGACAAACATACCCTATGATCCCTAATTCCAATTTTAGGAATAAACAAACCCTAGAGTAGTGGTTTTCAACCCTAGGCATTAAAATCACTTAGGGAACTAAAACGTACATAAGTAAACAGGTAACCAAGTTAACACAGACTGGAAGAATGAAGAAACCAAAAGGCGAATAGTGACTCTTCAAAATGAGACCTCTAAATCATACAAGAGAAAAGGAGTAGAATCCGGCATCATCTACAGTAGATGCAGATGTTCTTGAGGCTCAGATGGACTTGTAAGAATACAAGATTACCCACAAGGGCAAGCAGAGTCTAGGAACTGGGAAGATCCTTTAAAGCCCAGTGTAAAAATGGCTAAACTGAAGGGGACTCACTTCTCTGCTCAATTAATGCATATTCTTTTCCAATCATTCTACCTACTAAATGTTATTATTCATAAGAGAATAAATTTTTCATATGAGTTTGTGCTCATGGATAGATATGAACAAGTCAGAAAACCAAGAAGAAAAATATAATTTCAGGGCATCTACTAAACACTCTATCTTACCATATGCTTCTTCAATCAAAGCGCAGTAAGGGTTAATGCCAGTGCCATTCCTTTTGGCTTCTTGTTCTCCAAGCCTCAGGATATTTTCCAAGCCATTTAGGGCAACCTGTACAATCTTAGAGTCCATGACCGTAAGGAGATCACAAAGTGGCTTGATACAACCAAGTTCTACGAGGTACCTAAATTAATACAAAGAACAATTTAGTCAAACAAAGCATTCAATTTCATAAAACTTTCATGAAATAAGTGGGTCATCCTCAAACTGTAGAGATAAAAATAAGCACCCATTCAACCATATAGGCTACATCTTACCACAAAGCTACAAATAAATGAAACAAAACCAATTCTCTAACACCATCTCCATTTTTCCTTCTCCACAATTACTGGATTCCAAGAAACTGAATACCCTCTTACTCTGAATATGAGCAACTCATCAAAACAGTATACTTCTGACTAATTCCATCTTTGTTTCTGTAGAACCACACTTCTAAAACAGGTGCTAAAGGCACCATAGGCCCAACAGGCCAATTCTATTTTGTACAAAGATCTCTTAAAACTCCAAGAAAACAAATAACTCAATTTAAAAATGGGCAAAAGATATGAACATACATTTCACCAAAGACCTGATGGCAAATTAAATATGAAAAGATGCTCAACATCATTAATAAATGTCATCAGGGGACTGCAAATTAAAAGTGATATCACACCTATTAAAATGACTAAAATGCAAAACAATGGACAATACCAAATGCTGACAAGAATGAGGGGCAATAGGAACTCTCATATTCTTGCTGGTGGGAATGCAACATGGGATAATCACTTCTGAAGACAGCTTGGCAGTTTTTTACAAAGCTTTCCATATAATTCAGCAATCATACTGTGGACACTCACCCAACTGAGATGAAAATTTAGGTCCACACCAAAACCTATACACAGATATTTATAACAGGTTTATTTGTAACTGCCAAAAAAACAGAAGCAACCAAAATGTTCTTAAAGAGGCTAATGGATAAACTGTAGTATATCCAGACAATGGACTATTAGTGATAAAAAGAAATGCACTATCAAGCCATGAAAAGACATGTAAGAAAACTTAGACATGCTAAGTGTGTGAAGTAGCAGTCTGAAAAGACTCTACACTATATGCACATGACATTCTGGAAAAGACAAACTTTTATAAAGACAATAAAAAGTGGGGTCCCTGGGTGGCTCAGTTGGTCAAACATCTGACTCTTGATTTCAGCTCAGTCCTGTGCCAGGCTCCACCCTTGGCATGGAACCTGCTTACGATTTTTTCTCTGCCTCACCCCCTGCCCCTCTCCCTTAAAAAAAAAAAGTATAGTGGTTGCCAGGGGTATGAGCTGCGGGGGTAGAGGAGTAGTGAGGAATAGGTGAAGCTGACGGAATCATACAGTAGAACTATTCTTTTTTTTTTTTAAGTAGAACTATTCTGTAAAATGCTACAATGCTCCTATTTCTACCATTCCAATACCTATAGAATTACACAACACAAAAACTGTACACAACACAAAAAGCTTTCAGCTCTGATCATGATCTCAGCATTCTGGAATCAAACCTTGCATCAAGCTCTGTGCTCAGTGGGGCATCTACTTCTCTGCCCCTCCCCTTACTCGCACTCACACTCTCTCTCACATAAATAAATCTTAAAAAAAAAAAACAAAAACCAAGCCTACTTTACAATTATGAATGTTAGTTACTGATCTGAAAGACAGAAAAGCATAAAGAAAAAGTATACAGAGATTAACCACCACTACTATATCCTACTATTGCTTCCTCTGTGTCCTAATTTTTTTTTTTTTAAAGATTTTTATTTATTTATTTGACAGGCAGAGATCACAAGTAGGCAGAGAAGCAGGCAGAGAGAGAGGAGGAAGCAGGCTCCCCGCTGAGCAGAGAGCCCGATGCGGGGCTTGATCCCAAGACCCTGGGATCACGACCTGAGCCGAAGGCAGAGGCTTAACCCACTGAGCCACCCAGGTGCCCCTGTGTCCTAATTTTTATGAAGGGCACCTACCTACCATTTTCCCTAGTTACCTTGGACTCTTCCCTTTCCTTGCTACTTAAAGCCTGCCAGCAAGTCCTACAGATCCTTCTTTCCTGTACTGAGACTCAGAGCTCATGCTACAACTATTATGTTAATCCTGGCCATATACTAACTACTGTAATGGCATCTTAATTGATCTTTCTTCCTCAAAATATTATGTTCTTCATATTACTCTCAAGGCTAAAGACACTGAGTCTTCCCAATACTCAAGATGAAGGTCTTCTGGGGGCCTGGCTGGCTCAGCGGTTAAGTGTCTGCCTTCGGCTCAGGTCATGATCCCAGGATTCTGGGATTCAGCCCCACATCAGGCTCCCCACTCAGCATGAGGCCTACTTTCCCTCTCCTACTCCCCCTACTTATGTTCCTGCTCTCAGTGTCTCTCTGTCAAATAAATAAAATCTTAAAAAAAAAAAAAAAAGACCAAGGCCTTCATCCCAGTTTCCAAAGCCCATCAATTACTTAATTCCTCATCTTGCAAAAGAACAGTCTATAGTAGGGTGCCTGGGTGGCCCAAGTGGTTAAGCATCTGCCTTCATCTCTGGTCATGATCTCAGGGCCCTGGGAACAAGCCCCACCATGGGCTCTCCACTCAGCAGGGCATCTGCTTTTCCCTGTCCCTCTCCCTCTGTGATAGCTCTCTCTCTTGAATAAATAAAATCTTTTTTTAAAAATCTTTTTAAAAAAAGATTTTATTTATTTGACATTCTTAAGAATAAACATCAAATAAAAAATCTTTAGGCTAAATATAATCAAATGCTAATCTATAGGTTCTTAGAATGACATTTATTCTTTATATTTAACCTAAAATTATATTTAACCTAAAATTATGAATATTTCCTAATTTACTCTAGTTGGTTCTTGCCTCTAAACCTTGTCTACTCAATGAGAATAAGCAAAACCACATAGATGTCTTTTTTTTTTTAATATTTTATTTATTCATTTGCCAGAGAGAGAGATCACAAGTAGGCAGAGAGACAGGCAGAGACAGAGAGAGGGGGAAGCAGGCTCCCCGCTGAGCAGAGAGCCCAATGTGGGGCTTGATCCCAGGACCTTGGGATCATGACCCGAGCCGAAAGCAGAGGCCTTAAACCACTGAGCCACCCAGGTGCCCCACACAGATGTCTTTTATCACTGATAAAGTCAGTTTATTTTCTATAATTTGGACTGTAGTATTTTTGTAATATTTTTCAAGGTAACTCTTCATCTGGTTAAGAAGAAACTGCTAGGAGATTGATAATGAACTTCATTAATATAAACAGCTATGCTGAATTTTAAAAAGAAATAGTTAAGTAGCCTTTCTATTCTTCTCTAACAGAGCAAAATACCCCTGAACACTTTCTGATGAAATCTACCACAGTATTTTAGAAATGTTTTAAAAATAGTGTATAGTTTAACCACTTCAGTTAAGAAACCATATTATAACTTCTATAGTACTTCTACTACCATTACTGGGATAAATGTCATTACCAGTGGTGGCATACTTATAATCATAGTACCCCATAACCAGAATCTTGGGAGGTTGAAAAAGACCTTAATCTCATATAAAATGCCCCTGAAGGCCACCTGGTCTTCTTTGAAAACCTGTCCACGATCAACTTTACCAAAACAGCTATTTGCAGTGTTAATTTATTTTATTATTTTAGGTACACAGTTACCTTCTCTACCTAATCAACTTCTGAAATGTTAGGACTACCTTTTACATTCCTATAGAAACCTAAGAATTAGTATTGGTTAATTAGTGCCAACACTTAACCCACAACGCAACAATATAAGAAGTAGCTGTATTGTTCTGATAGTATATATAAGGAAGGGGTTATAACTTCAACATTCATTTAAAATCACCTTCCCCTCATCTGAATTCCCCATAAAGAAAGTTAGGGCAGGCTAAGAAGAGTCTAAGTTACATTTTTCTCTTCATCATTAATCTTAATTGAAAAACTGAATGTCCATAATTTAACATTTAAGTATATGATATTTTCTTTGAGGAACTGATTCCTATCCATATTTATGCCTTCTAGCCATTAAGATTATAAACCATCCAAGGGGCCATTTAAGTCTCAACCTACTACAGCTCTCTCCCTTTACTAAACATTACAGGGATTTAGGAGCCACTGACTCTAGTGAATTTGGCATTTTATTCTCAGATATACCTCTCTTTCAAAGTCTGATCCAAATCTGTTAAGACATCTAAACTAAAATAGCAAAAGTTAAATACCAAGTTGGACTCTAAGAACTCTAACCTTCTAGACTACCTAAGATTTTTCTGATCAAAAAGCTCCAGAGTAGGCTAAAGCCACCCCATAAATACTTCTATTCTCTCAAACCTCAACTGTGCCTTACTTCTATTATCCTGGAATTAATTCAGCAGGAAGGAATGGGAGAAAAATTAAATACACATTTGAGTCTAGTTATGAAACTCAGAACAATCTTCCAAGAGGTTAGAACTGAGCATTTGTAACTAGCAGACCTGATTTTTCCTTTAATTTATAAGATGCTACCTAGCTAGTACTTACTTGATCTGTTCAGCTGATCCTCCAGAAGTTGCATTTGTGATGGCCCAAGCTGCTTCTTTCCTTGTCCGAAACTCAGCAGTTTGTAATATACTAATGAGGGCTGGAAAAATGTTGGCATCTATCACAGTCTGCAATTAGATGAAAAGGGAAATTACAAATTTCAAAAATGTTCATGATACTAATTATAACCTTATAGCTGGCTTCACTAATGACACCCCTCCCCCTGTTAAAAATTAACTGGAAGGAGTTAAAATTCTCTTACCCATAACCTTTCAACCATACTTGGTATCACTGGTAACATTCTCCCTGGAGTCTGGGATCTTATAATCTCTTAGTTTTTCCTTGAGTTCTTTTCTCTTTGATTGTCCTTTCTTGTTCCACCCACAGTAATAAATTACAAAAATTCAATTTTCTGTTCCTCTGCTAGTCTCATTTCTTTCACAGCATCCAACTCTGACACGTGTATTGTAACCCTCCAGTCCTCACTTTTGGGTGCCCCAGCCCATGGTGGCCAACAGCTTGCTTTAGATCTGCTAACCACTTTAAACCTCATCCACCCTCTATATAAAGGTCTCCTCTCAAACCTCTTTTTGTATTTACAAAGGCTCTTTTTGTATTTACTTATTCTAAATTTTATTTTTTACTTATTCTAAATTTTATCAGTCACTAAGTCTCCTTTACATTCTCTATTTAAAACGTCCCGATCCTATTCCAACCTACCACCTCCCACCCAGATTACCAGCATAGCCTGTAGTTGGACAGAGTACTTTCACTCATTTGTGAACACTAAACCAATCTGCCTCATTTTTCTCCTAAGTTCAAAAACCTAAAATGGGTTTTGTATCATTTCCTCTATCAAGAAACTGAGAAATTCTACATGACAGCCTGATAGTAGCAGGCAATCAACTATAGCTTAAATCACCTCATATGTACTGTTAATAGCTATCAATCTCAGTCCCTGGCAGCATCTGGGGATGACTAACCATGTTCTGTTTCAAGTTTTTATTTAAATTCTAGTTTAAATTCTAATTCTACATACAGTGTAATATTGGTTTCAGGAGTAGAATTTAATGATTCATCAACCACGGTTTCCTGATCAAGAACTCTGTTATACTGGTGAAGGAAGTCAGCAAAGTTAGTGGGAAGACACTTCATCTCGATCCTGTCATCTACTAGGGGTGTCCTTGAGCAAATCACTTTCTCTGATCCTCAGTTTCATCCTTAAAAGAGAATACTGGATGAGATAACCTCTATGATTCCACTCAGCTCAAAGTCCCATAGGTCTGTGTTTTATCTTTCATAAGCAGTTGTTTAGCCTTTCTTAGGACCTATGGCGGCCTTCAGCCCACTGCTTGCTTTATCTTCCACTTGGGTTACTTTCCCACCTAATATAAGAATAAAATTAAAAGGCAGATAACCATTTAAAGAAAAATGGGTCCCCAGAGGTTTTATAAAACACTGAAATTACCCAATACATGGGTCCACTAGAAAAAAAATCTTATTTGTGAAGAGTAAAGCCAAGCTGTTTAGTATAAAGATCATCAAAACCTTTCGAAAACGTAAGATACTATCTGTTGGGTCTCGGCAAATCATCAAATATTAATGGCAAAGGGAAAAACCAAAGTTTCAAAAGTTTGAACTTCTATAAGGTAGGTTAAAATTTTTTAAAAAAGTAAACTAAACAGACAACAGTGTTGGAAGTCATGGTCTCCAAAATAGTAACGAAAAAAAAATGTAAGGCTAATTGAAAAACACCTAAAACCTAAAAATAAAAATAGAAGAAAAAAGACAGATGCTATGGGATTACCTGAATCTGTGCTCTATTTCCAGCTGTGATATTAGATATTGTCCAACATGCTTCCTTTTTGATAGATTCCTTTGGGCTACTCAGCAAATGCAATAAACTCTGCAGAGCTGAGCAATTCAAAATTACCTAAACAGGAAAGTTTGAAACTTACTATTGACCAAACAGAGGTAAATCTTTAACTCATTTATTTTAAGAATAATATAAGTAAAGAAATAATGTCTCCCCTTGCAATTATAGTAAGAAATAACTTTATACATGTAACAAAAGTATTCAGTGCCAGTAAGTATTAGTTTCTAAGATTATCAAAGCAGTTTTGTTATACACATGACAATCATATAACTGCTACCTCATAAGGTGTAATAATGTATTAGTCCTTCACCTTCCTATCCTTGTACGAATTCAAAAGTCTTTTGGGTGGGTAAAGAGATCAAGTGGCCAGAAATTCAGAAGTGGTCTCAGATTTTTAAGTCTTCTGATAACACTCTACCTGGTCGTCAATCAACAAATACCTACTTACTGAAGTACACCAAGTGCTTCAGAGGACACAAAGACAGGATATGTCTCCAGCTTTCAAACAGTTTACAAAGGGGAGGGAGTGTAAGACAAAGACACATGAAGGAGATCTAGTCTACCAAAACTAAACTCGTAAGTTACAATGACTGAAATAGTATGTGGTAGGCTCAAGAATCAATCACTGAGTAACAGTAACAGAATGGGTATCTAGCCCAGAAACTAATGCAGGTCTTTATAAGGAATTAAATATATAATAAAGTTCCTCCAGAGGTTAACTAGTTGAAAAACATTTTTTATTTTTAAAAAGTATTTTTTAAAAAGTCCAATTCTTAACCCATTACCAAAATAAGCCCACAACTAATTTAAAGAGTAAACATACAAACACACCAAAAAACAAAGAAAATATCAGTAAATAACTGGTTTGGGGTTAGTGAAGGACTTTATAAACATAAAAACAATGGAGGAAATTAGAGGGGAAAATAAAATTTCATCAAATATCTGCATGTCAAAAAAATATAAAAATTAAAATGTACACTACATGATGTAAAAAAAATGTTCAACAGATAAAAGGATTGCTGTCTTTAATATGTAAATTGTTAAAAGAAACAATTTTAATAGATTACCTCCCTCACAAGTAATGAAAGAAATGCAAATTAAAATGAAGCCATTTCTGCCTAATACAGCTCAAAAAATAATAAAACATGTGGTTAAAGAAACACAATTTTAATAACAGTATAAAAGATACTACAAAGCAATTTTTTAAATGCCAAAGATGTGATTTAGAAAATACACATGCCAAAAAAATAATAATAAACCTGTCACCTGTTAAAGACAATACTGGCAGAGTAGTCAGGATAAAAGACTTTGTGGGGTTGGGGGAAGTGCCTTGAAACGAGGATAGGATTTCATAAGAGGGAGGACACAGCAGATAAGAAAGGCTGGGAATGAAAAAGTGCTAAGACGAGCTACCACAAAGTAACAAAATAAGGAAAGAATAGAGCAGTAAGCTTTATTAAGAAAGAGTTCAAGGGGCACCTGGGTGGCTCAGTGGGTTAAAGCCTCTGCCTTCGGCTCAGGTCATGATCCCACTGTCCTGGGATCAAGCCCCGAATCAGGCTCTCTGCTCAGCGGGGAGCCTGCTTCCCCTCCTCTCTCTCTGCCTGCCTCTCTGCCTACTTGTGATCTCTGTCTGTCAAATAAATAAACAGAATCTTTAAAAAAAAAAAAAAGAAAGAAAGAAGAAGAAAGAGTTCATTAACCCCAAAATTAATAGTAGGCTACAAGAAAGAGACTAAAATCCTGAAGTACAAATTCTTTAGTCTTTCAAGATTCTTTTTCTCATAATCATTAAAGAAGTTCATTGTTTCTGAAAGGAAGGTAATGTGAACAAAGTTGTTGTAGGAAAGATTAAACTATTACTAGGAAGAGTCAAATGAGAAGGGTAAATGCTGGGGAAACTAGCAAGATAAATCAGGTAGGTACAGCAGTGACCCATGTGTGAGAAAACATGGACCAAACTAAGGTAATTAGATGAAGATACTGAAACACCAAGAATCAACAAGAGCTGGTGACTTTGCTAAACAAGGTGTGAGAGATGGAGACACCAGATATGACTGCAAAGTTTCAAGGTGGAGGGGGCGGTTGAATAGTTACCTCATTAACTGAAATGGAAAAAAAAAAAAAAAAAAGACTTGGAACCAGCCTTCTGGGGGGAAGAAGATAAACTATGAGAGACACAAATGTGAGACACGCAAGCAGAAATATCTAACAGGCTACTGGAGACCCAGAAGCAGTACTTGAGGGACATCAGAACTAGATGTATAGATATAGAACTTCCTTCATTCAGTAATTTTTGAGTCCTTCTACATTGTGCCAGGAACTATTAAGACTACAGAAGGACAAAAATGAACAAGACTGACACCACTCCCCCTCCAGAATCTCACAATCTCATAATTAGACAGTTAGGATACAGTGTGGTATGTGCTATGACGGATGAAACAAAAGAAGGCACACCTAACTTAAGAGTCTGGCAGCAAACAAGGCCTCTCAGAGAAAATAATATTAACGGGGAAGACCTGAAGAATGAGAACATTAGTGGCAGAGCGTAGATTCATGTGAGGGAGTGATTAAGAGCAGGGATGGGGATGCAAGCCTATGTTTGGTGCAGAGGGAAACAAGCGTGTGTTAAAACTTAGGGCTGACTACAGTCATAGTGAATTCAAGGAACAAACATGGCAAAAGTAGAGAGCATGGTATGGGGAGGGAAAGACAAACTTTTTATGATCAGCAAATAAAGGACGACAGAGGCAAAAGCTTCCTTTCCGTTCCTATACCCCAGCAACCCAGGTCTCCACAGAGACAACCAATGTTACCGGTTTCCTGTGTTTCCTTCCAGAGAAATTTTATGCAAAGATAATCAAGCATGTGTGTTGAGTTTTTTCTCTTCTCCTCCCTGCCTCCTATTATATAAATAGTAAGATTCTATACACGCTCTGCCTCTTGTTGTTCTTTTTAAATGATGTAACCTGGAGATATCTCTGTATCAGTGCTTAAGAGCTTCCTCATTCTGTTGCACAGCATTCCATTAAACAGGTGTGCCACATTTTAAAGGATTTCAAACACCCTCAAAGGACAATAGGGGACCATAAAAAGATTTTAGGTAAGAGAATGACATGATTAAGTTTGCATTTTGCAAGCATCCTTCTGGTGATACAAGAATGGAACAAGAAATGTCTGAACTAAGCACTGCAAAGGATGAGGAGGGATGGCACCTAATGACTAATGAGAGAGCTAATGTACAGGTTTGGGGCACAGTCAACTGTTGGTGTCCTCATTCACTGAGGGAGGTAACATAAATAAGCAGAGGTCGAGATATACCAGGGAAAATAATGAGTTCCCTTCTGGACAGCATAAATTTAAAGTAAGTATTAGAGTTGGAAGACACCTTCAAGTACAATCAAAATTATAGAGATTAGAAAAGTGCAGACATTAAGTACCTTCCTTTGAGTCAGGGCTGGTTAAGCACTAAGGCGAAAACCTGAGTCTGAGTTCTCAATCAAGCTGCACCAGGGTGATGGCTAAAGTTATAAATAACATAAATGAATAATTATCCCCTCCAGGGGATAATCCCACAAACAAGAATAGGAAAAGGAGCTTGCTAAGGAGAAATGGTCAGTGAAGCAGGAGACCCAAAACACTTTAACACCATGGAAGCCTAGGAAAAGAATGTTAAAGACAATGCCAATGCATCTGAGGGATAAAGAAAAATCGCTAGAAAAATCCACTGTGAATGATATATCTTGATACAGAAGCTCAATGGAGTAGGGAGGGGTGACATTAAGAACAAGGAAGGAAGAATCCTCATCACATTAGAGATTTACCATGTGCAAAGAAAAGGAAGCTATTAGAGACCAAATGAAGATGACAGAGAAAGGATGTTACTCAAGGCTCTGACACTTACAAGAACCACTCCAAGTAGAAGGAGTAGTGGGAAATAAACCTGAATGACCAAAGGGGAAGCCAAAACTGCTAAAATAGCAATAGGTCAAAACAGAGCCAGTGAGGGTACTGAAAGTAGCCAAGGCAACATTTTTAACAAATATTAATGAAACAGTGTCAATTCTCCTTAATAATATGGAGTTAAATACTCTTCACAGGAACGTAACCATGCGGTTCAATGTACTGTTTCTGAACGAAGAAAAAAAAGTTACCACTTATTCATACCTGTGTCTGAATATCATCGCCTGTGACAATGTTTCCCACAGCCCGCAGAGCAGGAGAAACCACCTTATAATCATTATGCCTGCAACCATAAAAAGAAATATTAATCCAACAGTTCTATCCTTCGTCTCTTTTCTTTAGAACTGAAATCCAAACCAAATAATGCGACGTAACTTTAAAGCACAGAGGTACTTGTCTGTGGTGGTTCTCAAGGGAACCCTGTGAGGATGGGTTTGGTATTCCCTGGGAGAGCTCTCTCTCCCTCTATTATTTTTGGATAAAAACTACAAATCTTTCTTAATAATCCTTCCCAGGTATTCTATCACCTGGATTACAAGATTTCCCTCTCATTTAATATAGTTTTCACTTCCTCTTTACTTATTTAAACGGGGAAGGGCAGCAGAGGGTGAGGGAGAGAAAATCTTAAGCAGCCTCCACACCCAGTGCAGAGCTGGACACAGGGCTCATCTCACCACCCTGAGATCGTGACCCTCGCCCAAATTAAGAGTCAGACACTTAACTGCCTGAGCCATCCAGGTGCCTCAGGATCGACTCTTTCAAGTGGCAATATGCCTTTTGCTATCTATCCTAAGGTTGGGCTCAGGTCATTAAACATTAGCTTAATTACACAGATGAGAGTTTTCCAAATGTTCCTGCTGAAAGACTGGTCGCAGCAAAAGAAAGAGCAGTTCTTTATATAAGCCTCAGAACAGATTTGATATCAATGTAAGTAACAAAAGAGAGCAGCCCAAAGCACAATAAATCAGTATAACATATTAATATTTATCAGCATCTAGAAAACTAATAAACTAACACAGGGACAAAAGAACAGACACACTTTAAGATATCTTACATCAACAACTCCACAAGTCTCCTACATACTCCTGCATCAATGACGGCTTGGATTTTATCATTAGGTCCGTCCGATAGATAGGAGAGGGCCCAGCAGGCATCAGCCAGTACATCAGTGTCACTGACAAATAACAGCCAGGAAAGCACATTCAGACAGGGGGAAACCTGTAAGGGAAGATGATATGATAATGAAATTTAACAGAATAAAAGCTACAAGTGAGGAGAGACACTCCAAAAGGCATCCAGGTACACACATGGTAACTTCTGGGGTGATTAATACTTCTAGAAATGGGAGTAGCATATGGCCAAGTGGAATTTCCATCTTTGGGAATACAGTCAGTGCCTTGCAATTTATTTACTTTGATGAGGCAGTCAGAGACCAAGGAAAACAATTTCAAAGACTGAAGTATATACCAATTTTCAGAGTGATGTTCCTTCTTGAAACACACTCTTTCTGGACCAAAGAGGTAAAGAAACTTTCACAAGTGGTAGAGCTAAAAAATTTTCATTTTAGATACTTTGCTATAAATAAAAAATGCTAGGTTTTAAGATTAATTTAGAGCTTTTTACAGTCAGTGAAAATTTATCCCAAATTAACACCAAAATAACAACAAAAAGCCCTATTTCTCCAGAAACAGATAAAATTCTAACATTTTAGATTTTATGAAAAATAATCATCTCTTTCTGTTCACATTAATATTCGCTACTACATTCTTTTAATTGTACTTTTTCTGCTCATTTCCCACAAGCATAATCCTTACCTTCGCAAATTCTGGAGGTGGACTTTTCCCTCTACAGAGATTAGACAAAGCCCATACTGCATTCCGGGTCATGGTCAGGCGGTTTTGCTTTGAAAATAACCTATAAGCATGATGATACAATGGTAAACTATATAATGGACATTAATTTTCTCCTAGCATAAGATAAATACTAGGGCTACTGATCAACACATGCTTTTAAATAGCTTTTCTCCAGAACAATAAAGCTGAATTAATTCTAACAGCACTAATCCAGAATTTTGGCACTGGAGTAAGATAGAATGCCTGAAGAAATGATCTGAACAAGTTAGTAAGAAAAGTATTTGTAATAAAAAATAACAACAGAAAATCCAAAAATATTTCTAAAGATGTGCTACTTTCTGAGGAAACGTCCATATTTTTACTACTCAAAAAAGAGTAAGAGAAATAAACTTACTGCAGAAGAGGGGGAAGAATATTGCAGTCTAAGACATAGTCCCTGCACATGGTACTATCTCCAGCAATGTTGCCAAGAGCCCAGACTGCCTGCAAAAGAATTATTCATTAATGATAGGTTGTGTAGTATAATCCTCTCAGAAAAGATGTCAAAACAACCACAATAACTCTTTACAAAATTATATAGTAATTAATCAACATACACATGGGCACTATTAATACTTCTAATAGAAGTTCATTATCAGGGAATCAAATGAAATAGTTGTGGGATTGAGGGAAGAAGATCAATCATATTATAAAGTGTATATATGAACACTCATGGTATAAACTTATTAAAGGGAGGAACCAGTTCTTATATATTCAGCTGATTAAAACTGTATTTTAGGGACACCTGGGTGGCTCAGCTGGTTGAGCGGCTGCCTTCGGCTCAGGTCATGATCCCAGTGTCCTGGGATCGAGTCCCACATCGGGCTCCTTGCTCGGCAGGGAGCCTGCTTCTCCCTCTGCCTCTGCCTGCCTCTCTGTCTGCCTGTGCTTGCTCTCTCTATAACAAATAAATAAAAGTTAAAAAAAATAAATAAATAAAATAAAACTGTATTTTAAGCTTGCTTACAAAAGAAAACAATGAACAAAGATTTTAAAAGCAATCAAAATGCAGAAAGCTGTCAAACTTCTGGGGGTAATGGGAATAGATCTTGAATGTGATGATGGTTTTATGGTATATAAATATGTCAAAACTTATCAAATTGTACTTTTTTTTAATTTATTTTTTTACGATTTTTTATTTATTTGAGGAGACAATGAGAGAGAGCATGAGAGAGCAGAAGGTCAGAAGGAGAAGCAGACTCCCCATGGAGCTGGGAGCCTGATGCGGGACTTGATCCCTAGACTCCAGGATCATGACCTGAGCTGAAGGCAGTTGCTCAACCAGCT
>ML106530.1:0-16014 GCA_003697995.1 Taxidea taxus jeffersonii
TTCATAGTAATCCAGGCAGGAGATGATGAAGGCTTAGACCATGGGTGTAAAATCAACAGGACCTGGGCGGTGGGTGGATAATGGGTGAAGAGCAGCTGCTGCTGACATCTTGTGCTCTCAGCATCTCATGAAATTTTCAAGGTTCTTTTGGTTTTGAACAATGGAATCTCATTTTACATAGGGGTGAGATTTTTAAGTCTGTGCCTATGACAAGAATTGCATATAGTCGAAAGTATCATTGAAAAACTCTTAAACCACTCATGAAGTCCAATATCATGGGTTCATTTACACAGCCATGAACAGGAATTTTTAGGCATGCTAAAGGTAGAGAGGCATTGAACTAGAATAAAGAAAGCCACAGAAGGAAAGCCCATATGCAAATGTCTGCGCATTCATTTCTCTCTGTGCTTAAGACAACTATTCAAATCCCTAGCAGTGAATGGTGGTGGGGGGAGAGGTTGGTTGGGGATGTGGGTGGGAGAGTAATTAATATATAGGGAGAAAGGGCAGGAATCTTTAAAATCCTCCTACTTCCCTGAATATTTATTTCATCCCGTTTTAATAGCAAGTCTTTATAACTCTAACACGTGCTAACAGACTAGTTTCTTATACTAGGGGCCTGTGTGTAGGACTTCCACCTCAATCTACTCCACCCTATACTCCTCCTTCCCCAAAGGTGAGTTCTTTCCCAAGAGCCTTGTCCCCATCCCACTCCAGATCTACCGGAATGCTAAGATGAACTCAGCTTGGGTCAAGCCAGGACCCTGGTATCAGTCAGGATACAAAGTCATGCTACTGTGACAAATGACACCCAAATCTTAGTAGTTTCAAACAACAAAGATGGTTTCTTATTCAAGCCATTTGCATTTCATGGGTTGGTTCGGGCTCTGTTCTATGTGTCCTCACTCAACTAATGAAGCGGACATCATTTCCAATAATTTCCAATCACCAAGGTGGAGAGAAGGAGCTCTGGAGAGGCCTTAACACAGCAATTAAATATCCAGACATGGCACGAGTCACTTCCACTTACAAATCATTGGCCAGAATTAATAACCAGGCTTCACCCAACCACAAGAGGGCCAAGAAGTACAATTCTTCCATGTGTTCAGCAGGTGCATAGCCAGAAATATTTGACAAACAACACTAATGACTTCCACATGCTCTAAATGTACAATAACAAGAGAGAGGAAATACGAGCTTTAATTATTAAGTCTGTGTTTGGATCCCAGGCCCTGTGCAACCATGTGGCTGAATAAAATGTGCCCCACTCATGCCCCAGGGGGTGGAGTCTATGCCCAGAAATAGACTCCCAAACAGCATTTGAATCATCTATCTTGGAAATTAAAGAGATGTTCCAATAGAGGCAGCTGACAGCCTGGGGCTTGGCTGCACTACCTCTCTACCCCCTCCCCAGGCTCTATGGGGACCAACACAGCATGAGATTTATTGGGGCTGGAGCTCACTCTGTCACCAAAAATCTCTGACAGCTCTTAGAAGTGCCTGGGCTTAGGGGCAATGAATATGCAGTTGCCCTTGAGGAGCTCCCAACATAATGACTGTTATGTACTATGGTAGATAGTTTCCAAATATAGTCATCAACCACTCCCTTTCATTCCCAGACACAAATGATGATCTTCCTTTCAACAGGTGGAGCATATTTCCCCTCTCCTTGAATCTGGCAGGTCTTGTGACTTGCTTTGACCAATGGAATGCAACAGAAGCGAGGTTCTAAACTTTATAAACCCAACACTTAAAAAGAATGGCCATTTCCAGTTCTTCCCCCCTTGAAACCCAGCCACCATACTGGAAGGAGGCCAAAGCTAGACTACTGAATGATTGGAAGCGGAGGAGAGAGTCCATTTGGACAGTCTAGTCACAGCAGGGCTCCCAGCTGAGTACAGCCACACAGGTAACCTCACTACACCAGATGGAGCAGAACTGTCCAGTTGAGGATGACCAACTCATAAACTCATAAGCAAAAGTCAGTCATTACTTATAAACACTAAAGCTTTGTGAAGGTTTGTTTCATAACAGCAGATAAGTGCAAAACATACAACTACCAGATGCATATGCACAGTTCTGGTGGATACCAGAGAAAGAGGATTTTAAGAGGTGTTTTAGGTTGGGTTCTTTGGAAACAGACATTGAAACAGAGTTGCACAAGATTTATTGGGTCACGTGGGTCACCCTGGAGAAATATACCTATAGAAGTGAGGAAATTAGAATTGGACTACCAGTGTGGTTGCATCTGAGGCCTCAGCCAATCCTCTGAGATGCCCTAGATGTGGAAAGAAATTCAGAGTTGTCCCAAATTCAGGCAAAGGGGGCTGGGTCTTGTATCCCCTCCTCAGCCAGCACTCACTGTGGGCTGGCCCTGGTGAGGAGGCATAACCTTAGTCAAGACATCTCTCTGCAGCTAAGAACAGTCCCTATGAAGGGATGCAACTGTCAGCCCAGGATAGAGGTGCTAGCCCATAAGAGGAGAGCTGGGAGGAGAACACAGTTTCTTCCACGAGGAGTGATTCTGTGGCAGTCGAAAGGGGACAGGGAAGGGCCTGGTGAAATGAGGGAGGGGAGCAAGTTTGCAGACAAAGGAAACAGCAAAAATGAAGGCTCGGATGTGGGACTATGCATGGCGAGTACAAAGAGAAGAATCTATAGAATAGAGAGTAAGAGATGAAGCAACACCAAGCACAAAAATGTGGACTTTGTCCAGGGGCAAGTTATGTTGTTGGGTTGCCAGAAGGTGAGGGGGAGTAGACGCTGGAGACGTGGTTGGGGGTGGCTCAGCCATGATGTGATGCAGGGCACCTTGCGAGGCAGAAGTTTCTACCTTACCTTCAAGCATGGGGAAAGCATGGGACACCCTATTGCCTGAAAGGGCTCCGTGTGCCCTGGGATTTCAAGGCATGCAAGTGCATCAACCCAACTGTTAGAGCCCCACTCCTTCCCAATCAAGGCCCTGACCAATCAAGGCATAACCAACTTGCTATGTTAAGAATTCAGTTTTCTCTGGAAATCTGCTGCTCTTACAATTAATTCCTGGGCCAAACCTTAGTGTTTTTTTTTTCTGCCCTCCAGCTGCAGAAGAAAGTCTCTTTATCTGAAGCCCTCTGGCTTTCACCTTAGACTGGTGATTAATCACCCCCCGACTTTAGTTGTCTTTTTCCAATGCACCGACAGCCCCCAGAAACAACCGTCTGATTCCATAGTCTTTATAATTATTACTTCCTCTGAGCCTCTCAGATGCCTGTGATAATACTCCCACCCATATTTTCCCATCCCAGTTCACCACTGGTAAAAAGTTTTAACAATTGGGCTGCTAGAACATGTCAGGGGCCATTAGTACGTCCGCCCACCTCCAGTGAGAGGGTTCCCATTACCAACTGGCCAGTGGGTGATACAATTCCATCCCATTTGAGAGTCTGTTTCCTAGGAACCACTCCCAGCTCCAACTGTAGTAAGTCAGGTTCTCTAGAAACAGATGGAAGATGGAGATTGGCACGCAAAGGGCTTATTGGGATCTCAGTAACAACATCTGTGAAAAAGGAGGACAGCAGGACTGGGCAGAGGGGGAAGTTGAACTCTTATGCATTTGCAAACAGAAATCTGTCAGTCCTATGAAAATCTCTAGAACAGGTATGGCCCTTTAGAGATGTCCCCAAATGAAGGGAGAATAATTCATTCAGTCATTGAATTGAACTGCCTCTAGAGAGGGACATAACCTTGGGAAGGGACATTCCCTTTGGCCAAAGATCATTCTTAAAGAGAGATCAGCTGAACACTGTTGGCCACCAGTGCTCCCATCGGCTGGGAGAATGAGTATGTCAATCCCAAGAGAGGAAACTGAAGGCATATACCACAACATCCACTATACCCAGAGAGTGATCTTAGACAACACAAGATAGACAGTGGTGGTCAGTATCAGTTATTGAGGTCAAGTAAGTGTCCACTGGATTTGACCACAAGGAGGTCCGAGACCAGGAAGCAAGCTTATTTCAGGGGAACAAGGAGGGAGAATCCAAGCAGAAGGCACAGAATGAACAGAAATGGGGAAGGGGAGATGACTCTTGACCTCTTCACTACCTTCCTACATAGACCTAATGCCTAGAATAAGTTATCATTTAGGATGTGTGGCTCTGAGTATGGACTTCATTATCTCCATACAAACATGTACACATGTACACAGATGTATGCCCACACCCAGGTATACGTTGAGACTTCCTGAGGTGGGGATTTCAGCCATCAGCTTGTGAGCAAGTCTCTGTCTTCATTAGTGCTGCACATCAGACTTGCAGAAGCAGAGCTCACCTTTTCCTGAACACCTGGAAGGTCGAGATACCCCAGCTAGGGTCCCAGCTTTGTCATTAAGCCTGGTCAGAATCTTGACAGCAACCCAAAGCAAGGAGACCCTGAGACACTGAACAGCACCAACAACAGTAATGTTTAGTGATTACTGGCTTTGCTCGGTACCTGCTAAGTATTTTAGAAGCATTACCACATTTCACCCTCTCCAAACCCTGTGAGGTGGGTATTTCTAGTATTCCATTTTACAGATGAAGAAGCAAAGGCTCCCAGAAGTAAGACAACTTGCCCAGGGTTGCAGAACAGGGGATTTGATTCCAAAAAGGCTGATTACCTTGAGACAAGCAAGACATTGAGGATGGGTGGGCTCATTCACTCATTCAGCAAATATTTAGGGCGAAAACTGTTGTAGTTTAGGAAATATCAGGGAGCTATGCCCACAGAGAGCCCTTCCCTCCTGGGGCTCATTTTCTAGCAGGAGAGACATAATACTGTAACATTTATTCATTTACATATGTTAAAAGGTTCTGTGTGTGCTTTAAATATCTCCCAGTTTCCCCACTGAGGCACTCACTCCCCAGCTGCTGGGAGTTCTGGTTGCCCACAGCAGTCAGCTGAGTGTCTCTCCTTCAGAACTGACCTTGGAGAAGACAGGTGTCCCACACAAGACCCTTCCCCTCCCTGGGGAGCCCATGGCCAATGTCTGGTCCAAAGGGGGTCACAAACGTCCCAGTGCTCCCTCCTCAGTGTGGAAAAGTCATCCCATCCCTAATCCTTCCCTCTGCTTGGTTCTGCTTCCTCCACTCCCATGGGTCTTGGTCTGAGGGTCTTCCCCAGTAACTTTCCTGCAAGCAAGGCTAAATCAGAGTCTGTTTCCTGTGCACCCAACCCATGACAGAAGGTCTACATTCTGTGGGAAAAAAAGAAAAAAAAAAAAAACCAGAGCCCAGCAAGGGGCCTTGGGAGGGCGGGGGCTGAAGGAGCAGCAGATTGTAGAGTTCAGTGAAATAGTTAAGGTGATGGCATGAATAAGTAATAATCAGGCAAAGACTTGAAGAAGGAAAGAGAGTGAGGTCCTCAACTCTTTCCCTGAAAGGAACAGAGAGCTGACAGGACCCGACTTGAAACTTCCTGGGGCTGCTTAGAGAGGGCCCGAAGCAGGCAGGCCAGTAGGGAGGTCCTTTCAGTAAAACAGGGAGAAGGGTTAGTGGATTTAGAGAGGGCGGTGGCTGCTGAGGCGGTGAGAATCGCTCAGAGTAGGGACATACCTCTCAAATCCAGCCAGCTTAATCTGCCAGTGGACTGGAGGTAGGAAGTGAGACACAGAGGAGAATCGAGAACGATGCCAAGGGGTTTAAGATGTTGTGATTTATAATAAGAAATATATATTTGGTCTGGTACGCATTCTTGGCACAGAGCTCCTAAAACCCTTGGCATTTCCAAGTGTTGACAGCGATTAAGCTGTCCTTTATTATGTCAATGAGGTGACTTTGGAAACCCCCTAGGTAACCCCGGGATGGGGGCTGGTTGCCAAGGGACTCAACCGCAGGATTAGAACGTTGGAACTTTCAATTCCATTCCCTACCCCCACCCCCCAGGGAGGGGAGAGAGGCTAGAGATTGAATTCAATCACCAATGGCCAATGATTTCATCAATCGGTCCTAGATAATGAAGCCTAAAAAGATGAGGTTCAGAGAGCTTCTGAGTTGGTGAACAGGTGGGGTGCAGGGAGAGAGGGTGTGGAAGTTCCCCACCCTTTCCCCATACCTTTGCCCTCTGCATCTTTTCCATCTGGCTGTTGCTGAGTTATAACCTTTTATAATAAACTGGTGATCTAGTAAGTAAATCCATTTACCCAGTTCTGGGAGCTGCTCTAGCAAATTAATCAAAGGAGCCTAGTGGGGTGGGGACCTCTGATTTGTAGCTGATGGCTCAGAAGACAGGTGACAGACTGGACTAGCGATGGGCATCTGAAATGGGGGACTGGGCCCTTAACCTGTAGGATCTGGCGCTATCTCCAGGTAGATTGTGTCAGAAATGGGTTGAACTGTCAGACAGCAGCTAGTATCAGAGACTTGCTTGGTGGAGCGGGGAAAACACGAGTTGTAATTGGTATGAGAATGACAGTATGTCCTGAGCAATGAACGGAAGGAAAGACTTGCCAAGGGCCGACATGGGAAAGACTGCAGGTGAGGCAGGTCTGGGGAGACCAGAAGGTCCAATCTGGACATGTTGACTCTAAGATTTGTAGAGTACCAACCCCGGACCAATAGCCAGCTGAGCTCTGTGACACAGTCCAGTCCCATTGGGTCTAACAGGTGGTGTTCAGGGACAGAGCGGGAGTGGGCGACACGGAGGGCTCCATGGCACGGGGCCTGACTCTGTAATCCTGTCACCTGCTATCCCACAATCCATTCCAAGCTATGATGGCAGCCTGATTCTGGGGGTGCAGACAGAAACCCTGACAAGAAGTCTCTGAGTGACAATAAAGAGTCAGACGGCGCCTGCGTGGGACTGAGTGGAGAGTATATCTGGAGGTAAGAGACGGGGTCTGAGCAAATAATGCATCCCTGTGTATGGAGTGATGATTGTGAGTATGTGTGAGTGCTTGTGTGTGTGCTTTTGTGTGTGTGCATGCTTCTGTGGTGTTTGTATATGTCTCTATACGCATGCTTCTAGGAGCGTGTGGACAAGTGACAGTGCAGTCGGGGCTGGACACACCCTGGAGTGTGCAAGTGTGTACATGAAAGTCACACACTGATATGGGGAAGCAAACGTTGCCAGCTCCAGGCCTGGCACACTGTAGACACACAGAGCTGTGGAACAGCTTCTATCAGCATTCAGAACAGAGCTTCTGGGTCACCCAGGTGGTGTGGGTGGAAGGCCCCTTAGCCACCTTGTGACACCGGGGTCCCCTCAAAGTCCCTGCAGTTCCCCCATTCTGTGCCCTCCTGCTCCCCTATGCTGCGATCAGGCTGGGCTGGGAAAACTGCTGGCACAGCTCCGGGGAGGGAGGGTGGTTAACTCTCCAATTGCCATTAAACATAATCAGGAAGAAATCTCTGCAGAGCCCACTGCTCTGGCCGATAAGTGATTCCCCAGAACAACAGATAAAAGCCTGGTACTAAAGTGCAGCCAGAAACGATGTGTAATTGGGATGAAAGAACCCTTAAATCTGCATGCTGCTTTTAACTTAGGAGGTTTAAATTACAATTAATAGTTCCCTTGAAGAAGGCAGGAGGGGAAACAGAGGAATTCCAAGGCTGTGAGCTCAGAGCCCTGGGCTCCATCCTCGCTCTTGTTCTTCTGGTGGGGGGGGGGGGGGGTGGGAGGGTTCAGAAAGGAGGATAAAGGGGTAGTTTTTCAGGGTCTCAGGCCCCCTGATGGGTTGCATCCTTTACAATTCCCAAACTTGCCAGTTCCCAAACAAGCTCACCCAAACTCCTGGTCATTTGTCCAGCCCCCCTCATGGCATTCTTTGGATAATGCCAATGGCAAAAATTATCATCCCCATTCCACAGAGGGGGAACCATGCAAAAACTGTACCCCTAGAGCTCTGGGGTACAGATAATTCACCTGCATCTCCAAAACTGGGAGGGGTCTGAGAGCTCCTCCCTCCTTACAATTCCCTGGGGTACAGAGGCCCAGAGATGAGAAGGTATTTGCCCCACATCACACAAGGCAACCATGTGGAGTCAGCACTAGAACCCAGGCCTCCTGACTCCAGCAGCCGTTCCCTCCTTTGTAGCTCTGGCCGATGAACTCAGTGTTCTCCGAGGAGAGCACAGTTCTCTGCACCAGCCGCGCAGACCCTTCCTTCCCCCACCTGCTCCCAAGAGGTAGTGATGGAGCCCTGACTGTACTGACCTGAGGAAGGTTGGCAATCCCCCCTGCCCCGCTCCATCTTTGCCAGCCCTGGTCTGGGCTATCCCCCTTCACCCAAGCACACAAACTTGCCAAGTTTCCCTCTGCCCAGGACTTCCTGCTTTCTGCTCCCATGTCACGCCCTGGGCTCTTCCTCTGGGTTCTGGCCCTAAGGGCAAACCACGGGCAATAGCCCTGCAGACAGGTGTTCAGGTGGGTGATACCGGGGCACAAATCAGAATCATGAAGCTGGCTGGCTACTCTCTAGGAATGAGGCTTTGGGTCCTTAGACAACACCACTGGAGGGTCAGAGAGAGCCCCGAGAGCTGCCTGGGCACTCACAGTGCTGGCTGAGGGGCTGCCCCTGGCCCTTGGCTGGGCTCCTGTCTTGGTGGGAATTAAAAAGCTCCCTCCCGGGGCGCCTGGGTGGCTCAGTGGATTGGGCCGCTGCCTTCGGCTCGGGTCATGATCTCAGGGTCCTGGGATCGAGCCCCACGTCGGGCTCTCTGCTCCGTGGGGAGCCTGCTTCCTCCTCCCTCTCTGCCCGCCTCTCTGCCTGCTTGTGATCTCTGTCTGTCAAACAAATAAATAAAATCTTTAAAAAAAAAAAAGAAAGCTCTCTCTCATGAGCCCAGGACTGGCTGGGTGCCTAATCCCATAGTCCATGGCTTTGGAATGTGTTCTCTGGGCTAGCCTGCTTCAGTCCCCCCATCTCGCCATAGCAAGTGCTGCTTGCTGCCTGCTCTTGGCCCTTCAGAGTCGGGCAAATTCCAAAAGAGCTTTTTTCTAAGACTGCCAAATTGTGTAAGCACATACATGCACGTGTGTGTGAGAGAGAGAGGGAGAGCAAGCACCATGCATGGGGGCATCTGTGTGTATGGGACACCTGTCTGTGCATGAGTGGGCATATGTGTGCATATATGTGTGCATGTGTGTGCGTGCATGTGTGTGTTCTGTGCATGAGTCCTTTTAAAAGAACACAGCGGGATCCGCTTGGGGCCCTGTGTAGCTGAGCCTTATTTATAGCTCTCCTCTGTCTGGTTCGTTTCCTCTAACTTCCCTGCAGAATGATATGAATGAAAATGACACTATTGACTATCTTGGTAACCATAAAAGACCTTATAGAAATAAGATTTTTATAGTTGGTGGACTGGGAGAATCAAAAGACTAAGAGTTATGGACCCGGAGGATCGGGGAGAAGCAAGCAGAGACGGTAGGAGAGGTCCCCACGGTGGGTCGTCTGCGGGTTTTTTAAAACAAACTCATATAAATAAAGTGATTGTCTTGAAAGAGTTATGAGAGCCCTGAAGCTGGTGGGCAATATCTCCGTGGCCTCGGCAAAGGCGGGAGGGTGGGCGAGCGGGCTGCCTGAGAGGAAGCCCCCTCTCAGCTGAGCTTCTGCTCCTGGCCTCCCAGACAGGAGCAGCCTCACCCTTGTTTTTCCCAGGGGAGAGTATAAACTCCACACGAGGACAGCGCCTGCAGGGCCGGCTGGGCAGCCCCTCCAAGCCGGAATGGGAAGACCACGCCCCTTCCAACCAAGGCTGAATGTGTAAGCCCCGCCCAGCGACCCTCCCCCTACACTGTTCATGGGGAGCCACCGCAGCATCCCAGGCTGAGCCCACCCTCCTCCACTGTAGCAAAATTCATAGCCACTGGCACCACATTTTACTGGGGCCCGTTTTACATTTGCCCTTCAGAGATGAGCAAGACTCCATCCTACCCTCAAGGAGCTCCTCTTCTCGGGTTGGGAGCGGGGAGAAGGGAAGGGTAGGCAGGAGGAGGCAGACTGGAAGTTTAGGAGGCAAGTGAAGACGTGCTTGCGCAGGCACACAGGTACACATGCACACGGGTACACAAGCACACAGATGCACACGCACACGGACACACACGCACACGGGGACACAGGAATGTAACTACAGACAGCGATGTTGAAACTTGGCAATGAAACTTCTGCTATTGTTCATCCCAACAAACTGGGTGCTGGGCCCTGGGCACACAGAGCAGTATTAGACCCAGCCCCTGTCCCAGAGGAGAAGCACACGCCAGTGGGGAAGAGGACACTGATGGGGACAGCCACAGCACAGATGGAAAGGGATGAATGGCACAAATTGTCCAGGGAGCAAAGACTACCTCTGCCTGGGGGGGTCAAATGTCAAAAGACATTTCTGCAGATGGGAGGGGCAGGGAGGTCGCTAAGAAGAGAAGGAAGGGCATGTCTGGTAGGGGGGATGGTGAATGCAAGGGCCTGGACATGAGCAAGTACAAAGCAGCTTGGGAAATGGCTCAGGTTTCCAGAAAGATCGCCAACAGGAGGCTTCGGGCCGGGAGGGGGTGTTTGGAGGGAATATAGGGGCTAGGTCTTGATTGTTTACCATAGCTCTTTTTCTGGGGAAAGTAGGGCCACGTGGAATCACCTTGTGGGGAGCGGGGGTGGGAGGGATGTTATGGTCACAGTCATGTCTTGGAAAGGTCACAGTGGACACAGGGAGGTCAGAGAGAAGGGGTGACCTGGCCCAGGCACTTAGGCAGTGGCAGTGACACTGGAGAGAGTCACGTCAGAGGTAGAAAGTCAAGGAAAGGTGGGAAGGGCTCCTCCCAGCTTTGCATCCAAAGACTGCTCCGATCCAGCTAATGGATTTTCAGACAAAGAGCGGACTACGCACTTGGCTGTCAAGCAGTCCGCTGCCCAGCTTCCCTGGTGCTTCTCCTTCATTCTTCCGGTCCCTCCAACCCCCCGCCCCCGACTTGTTCCCAGCCCTCTGGAGCAACACCATGTCCCTGCTCTCTTCCACGCAAAAGGGACAATTCTGAAAACCAGACAGAAGCCCCTCCATCTGGTCAGGGGGGCCCTTGGAAATAACAACCAGGCCTAAGTGGCCACCTTGCCTCTGCATTCCTCTCCCTAGGGATCTGGGGATCTGGGGTAAAGGCTAAGTAGTGCCCATGGCATTGCCAACACCCTGACTCCTTGTCTGCCGGCATCGATCGCTCTGCTTCCTGACCTTTCAGGAGAGGTGCCCTGAATTCCGTGCCAGAACAGAGCCTAGAGCCGGTGGTGATGACTCCAGGAGTCCAGCCCCCTTGCCTCAGCCCCTCCTGGATGGGGTGCATCTGGGGGAGCAGTCTGGCCGCTGTCAGCCGGCCTGAGCGTGTCTGAATCGAGGCTAGAGGAGCGGGGCTCGATTCACACCGACTCAAGCCGTAGGCGAGTTTATGGTTCTTGATTACACCCAGCAGGGAGGCCTTCTTAGTGATGAGAGAGAAAATATTCCACAACCTGTCTTTGCAATGTGCTGATCTCTTGGAGAGAGGGAGAGCGGGAGGGAGTGGGGGAGGGGTTGAGAGAGAGAGGTTTATGAAATATGAGAGAGGAGATAAGTTTTTTTAATTCAGGGTTCCCCAAAACCACCTCAACATTTCTTCTTTCCCATCATTTGTTTTTGCTTCCATGTAACTTGGAGGCAAAATGACCCCTATGGGCCTCCGGAGGCAGGTGGAAATCTTCGAAGTATGGGGGGCGGGGCACTCTCAGGGCTCCAAGCTGCTTCAGAGGGGACCAGGGTAGCACTGCCTCTCCCAAAGGCCCCTTCTCTCCCCCACAGGTTCCTCACATTCTGCTTTATATTCAAATTACGCCCGCTGCACACACTCGGTGCCCAAACAAGGTGCCTGGCTCACCGTCCCAGCTAAGCCAGGGACAAAGGGAAGAATGGCTGTATATCTGCTCTCCCTCCCTGGGCGGAGACCTCCTGTGTCTCCCACAGCCCAGGGCCAGTGCCTTGTACAAAGTCAGCCCGGATTATGTGTTCTGAAGAAATGAGGAAGCGCAGGAGAGAGTCCACACCCTGTCCGGCTTCCTCGTACTGGCTAAGCTGTCCTTCACTCTGAATGCTATTTCTGAAGTTCATTCTGGTTTTCAGTGATGCATCATATGCCCCCAGAAAAATGGGATACCAGGGGAAGAGAGGGGGCTCTGTGCTTTTGTTTCTTAAGAATTCGTGGGAACTAGAATTTTAAATCATTGGATCTGAAAGCACCTCCCAGGGGATGGCCATGGTGGGGTGGGGGGTGGGGGGAATCCCTCAGCTTCTGCAAGAATGCCCAGGCATTCCTTCCCAAGCCATCAGAAAGGAGTCTGGGGGCTGATGCTGTGCCCTTTCCTCTATTCTCACCTCTCAATCCCCCCACGGCCCATTAAAGACCCCTGCCACTTCCCTCTGCCTCATTCAGCTTGCTGGAGGGATGGAGGGGGCCCGCTCAGAAGGAAACATAAACAACAAAACTGGAACCTCCAAGACAAGACCTGGGATCCTCTCTGAGGGGACAGAGCGCCCCCTGCGAAGGGTGGGTAGATGGCACACTGGCCACAATGGGAGTCTCTCCCCAGAACCAACCCTTCAAGGAAACTACAAGACCTTCAAAGCCTCCAAGTTCAGTGTCTGCTGGGAACGTTAGGCATTGGGCATCTGGTGGACCCCGAGGCGCCCTGGGTCAGCAATCTGGGCTCTCCGCAGCTGCCTTCCTCTGCCCTGGGCTGCACCCCGAGGCTTCCAAGGACCCTCGACAGCCAGCCCCTCGCCTCTGGTTCTGTAAACCGTGGTACCCACCGAAGGGGGGGAGGGGGGGCAGCGCCACGGGGACGGTGCCCCAGCTCCAAAACTTTACACTGAAAGTTAATCCACCGAAGCGTAGCCCAAAATAAGCGCGCTGCCTAATGTGCCGGGAACTGGCGGTCGCAAGGCCAGACTGGAGCGGATGTCTGTGCATCTCCGCCCGGAGCCTGCATTTAGCGCCAGCGAGGGAGTCTGGGCTGGAGCGCTGCTTTCACACCGACTCGAGCCGTGAGTTTATGGATCTTGATTGCACCCAGCAGGGAATCCTTTTTAGTGATGAGAGAAAAAATATTCAACAACCTGTCTTTGCATTGGGTGTGTTGGACACACTTCCCTGCTTCGGAATCAGACATATGCCCGTGGTGGGAGTAAAACGGCTGTCAGCAGGCCAGAAACACTCCTCTCCTCTCCCGTCCCGTCCCCGCGGTGGGGGCTGCGGCCGGCCCAGCTCCTCGGGGAGGGGAGAGGCAACCCCCCCCAACCAGCTCAGCCCTCCCCACCCCGCCTGGGCCGACGCCCCCCTCTCGGCCGCGGGGAGCGTGCCTGGGCAGTCCTCAGGGAGCCGGCTCCCGCGTGGGGCCCGCTGACAGCGAGCCCGGTAGAATATTGTATTAGTTGGTTGTGAGCTGTGTTCTCGTCAGGGTATCTGAGTTTCACAGAACAGACGGGGTGAGAGTTTTTGTGCTATATCCAGATTGGCTTAAAATAATGCCGTTTTTGTAGCTTATTAAACCACAGAAACTACACCAAAGTCATCTACGCTGCTGCCAGCAAACTCTCAGAGTTGGGGTTGGGGTAAGAGCTGAGCTCAGCCTGGGGCTCAGGCCCTGCTGCCCAGTTGGGGGACCTGGGGGTACAGGGGAGGAGAAGGAAAGTGGCCATCTTTTCCTGACACTTTCTTTGGGAGCCAGGTCGGGGGGGGGGGGGCGGTCTGTGGCAACACTGGGGCAGACCCCAGAACCCCTCTGGGACATCTGAAAGAGCATGGGGATGGGGGCCTGTAGGCACAGGGGCCCCTGGGAGCTGAGACACTGTGCTGAGACAAGAGAAGGTGGATGGAGGAATGGCAGGTCCCAGACCCTACCTAGGCAGGGTAATGGGCACCTGAGTTTCAGCCTCTGTCCCAGGACTGCAGGAGACAGTTTGGGCCTAGGACACCAGGAAGGGGAAGGGTAAAGCCAAGCAGTAAATGTTCATCAGCACTCCTCCCCAGCCAGGAAGACCTCCCCTTTCTTGTCCCCTCTCCCAGTCCCCAAAGAAAGCTGTATCCTCTCCCTGCAGAGAAGGTGGAAATAAGGGGGAAAGGGGTCCTACAAGAAATGCCAAGACAGCCTTGTTCTAGGTCATCCTGCCCCAGTCTGGGCAATCATAACCAGGGCTTAACTACTGCGAGCTTCCCAACAAGCCTATACGATATACGTTGTCATCATCCCTGATTCTCAGAAGAGGAAACTAAGGCTCAGAGAGGTGGAGTGATTTGCCCATGAACACACAGCTACAGAGCGGTCCCGTCACAACTTGAATCCCCAAATGACCACAGAAGGAGAGGTCTAACCACTGTGCCCCAGTTCTCGAGCACTTGAGACTTAAGGATGAATCACGATCAGCTCTAGTTCTTGTATACTCCAATGTGATGTGTTTAGAAATGAGCACACCTAAAGACAATGAGAAATATTTGAGGTGAAACCAATACTCCCCATTTCCCGATGTGTCTGCTGGCCATGCCTCTGACCTCCTGCCTCCCCAGCCTAAAGTGTCAGTTAGGAGAGAAAACAGGGCCCATCTGCATCTCTCCAGGGCCCAAGATGCCCTGGCCACTTCTCATGGGCACCTTGTCTCAGACCCCTGGGCCACAGGCTTCCCTGACCTCTAGAGGGACCCATGGGTGTGGCAGGAGCTGCTCTCCTCCCATGCTCTCTCCCATCCCAGATGCCAGCAAACCTATGAGCCGATTCTCAACAACACATGCACCACCCCCCACCAGATATCCAGGCTACCACCAGATAGGACGGCTTCCACCTCCCAGAGTGCATCCCCTTGGCTTCCCCGCCGCCGCCCCGCCCCCGCCACCCACCCTATCCCGCCCTAGGCCTCACCGCCCTTTTACGTGGTTGGTCGCCCCCATTCAGCTCACCCGCCTCCCCGGCTCCAGTCTCTCTCTGCTCTACACCGTTGCCAGCGTGCGCCATGTAACCACGCCGCCCTCCCGCGTAACACCCTTCTTGAGGGCTCCCACCGCCCACGCTATAGGCCAGAGGTCTTACTCCTCAGCCTGGTCTGCCAAGACCCTTCACAAACCACACTACTCACCTCTGTGCCTCAGTCCTGCACACCCCCTACACCAACCATGCAGAGTAACCGGCCCCCCAAACCCAAGCTCCTTTGACACCTCCCTACTGTGGCTCAGTTACGACCCCCTGCCTGATACTCAGGCTTTATAGGGTCAACTTCGTATCCACCCCCCCCCCAAAAAAGTCCTGCAGAAAACAAGGAACCTGACACAGAGATAGAGACTCGAAATAGCGGCCTAGAGGCTCCCCGTGTGAATCAGAGGCCACACCCTCCAAGTCCAGCAGGCAGTGCCTCTCAGGGGTTCAGATTTGGGTACAATTCCCAGCCCTAGTATTTGGGCATATCATTTTTTTTTAAGTGCCTCAGTTTCCCTATCTGTAAAATGGGGGGTATAATAATACCTAACTCCTCAATTGCTTGTGAAGATTAAAATAGGTGACATATATAAAGGGCTTGAAACAGGCTTCGCATACAGTAAGCGTTATGTAAGTGTGGGCTGCCCTTATTATTATTATTATTCCTAGCAGCAGCAGCAGCATCACCTCACATGGCCCATCCAAGCCCCGCTTCTTTTGACTTTGATCTCTGATGACCCTAACAAATTCTCCCTCCCTCTCCTCCCCTCTTCCCTCTCTCTCCCTCCCTTTCCATCTCTCTCACATGCCCACCTTCACACATGTATGGACCCAGATTCATATATTCAGATG
The DNA here is from genome assembly GCA_003697995.1 of Taxidea taxus jeffersonii. NCBI lineage: Eukaryota > Metazoa > Chordata > Mammalia > Carnivora > Mustelidae > Taxidea > Taxidea taxus. The sequence goes on from ML106530.1 coordinate 15,785, forward strand.
CACACGGGCATCTACACACGCATGCGTAGAAGTGCCCACATGCTCACACACCACCTCCTCACCCTCAGAACTCGTCTTGCACGTCGAGGTCCTCTGCAGCCCTAGCCTCAGGGCCCTGGGCTCTACCTCTCTACGCCTGTGCCACATCCGAATCCAAAGTCAGGAGCCCCACAAGAGCCCTGCCCAGGCTCTCACTGTGACCCAGAGAATTAGGCACAGCCTATCCCCAG
>ML106531.1:0-28833 GCA_003697995.1 Taxidea taxus jeffersonii
TTTCAAATATGCCATGAAGCAACATTTGAGGAAAGCAGGTGCCTCCAGGAGCCTACTCTGAAAGGCACAGCTTAAGGCACAGACGCAGGACCTTCCAGCCCCAGAATGCTCCGGAAAACAAGAACTTCTGTCCCAGATGATCGGTTCATCTTCCGTGTTCTGGTCTTTGAGTTTCTAGAATTTTGTGGAAGTAACAGATCCCAGTGCAACGGCATGACCAAGCTTACCTGGCTGCCATTTTGGTTTCTCCTAAGTTTGTTGGTGCATGGCCACAAGCATGCCTTTCTAGCACCTGTCATGAGCCTGACACAGAGCCCCCCTCAATAAATGACTTGTCATATGACTGGCTGACTTACTCGTTGACAAAGCCTCCTCTTGCTTCTGAAGAAATGGTCAGTAAAACAGTAATGATGGCCCTAGAGGATGAATAAAACACATAGACCTTTTTTTTGTGCAAACACTTTTGAGCAAACACTTAAAACTGTTATGCGGGGGACGCCTGCGTGGCTCAGTTGGTTAAGCGGCTGCCTTCGGCTCAGGTCATGATCCCAGGGTCCTGGGATCGAGTCCTGCATTGGGATCCTTGCTCAGCGGGGAGCCTGCTTCTCCCTCTGCCTCTGCCTGCCACTCTGCTTGCTTGTGCTCACTCTTTCTCTCCGACAAATAAAAAAATAATAATAATAAAAACAGTTATGTGGGTGAGTAGGAGTGCTGGATGGAGCAGAATCCTAGCATTTCATGGAGACTGGCAGTGCTTGATGACTACACCCTTTGGAAAGTGTTTTCGTTTCCTGGGACCTTTCAGGGAACCATCATCTCTCTTCCTTAGTACTTGGCTAAGATTCACACTGCTTACAAAGTTATCACCATCCCACCTGGCCCTCCATCCTGCATAAAATCTTGATGGCCTGGAAGAGTGGAGGGAGATGAAACTTTAAAATGAAGATATGCTCTGTGCTTGCTTTGGCAGCACATATACCAAAATTGGAACAATAAAATGTTTATGTCTTCCCTTCTATCTCCCTACTCAAAGTGTGGTCTGTGGACCAGAAGTGTTAGCATCACCTTGTTAGGAAAGCAGGATCTCAGGCCTCACCCCATAATGGCTGAACCAGAACTTGAATTTTAATGAGAGCCCCAGGAGATTTGTGTTGTACCCAGGAATGAATGTTCTAGAATCTTCCAGAATATTCTTCTGTTTGCCATGCTGGCAGCAGAACTTGTCTTTATTTTGGGTTTTTGTTTTGTTTTGCTTTGTTTTTGTTTTTGTTTTGAGATATAATTTTTAATGCATATTTTTTCTAGTCTGTTATGGTCACAAAGGATCTCTTAACATTCCTAGGATTGTGACAGGATAAGAGGAATACAATTAATACAGTTTGTGGGAGCCTTCTGGGTTCTTGTTCAGTTCTTGATTTATCCTGTGGAGATTATACTTTGTCTCTGCCCAGTATAGTGTCACATTAAACAAAAATCATAAGCATTACAATTCATCTCGTCTTTCAAATAGAGGATTGGCTGATCATTATTGGACTCCTTAGTAAATTTGAAGTGCAACTTTAAAAGGATAAAATGGTGGCCAAAATATAAAGCACGGTCTTGCTAGGACAGCTCAACTTAGTGGAATACTTGCCCCACCTGTTATCAAATTCTAGGCAGAATTAAAGTTCAAATGTATCCTCTTGCTGGTAATAGTCCAAATATCTTGGCATGCAAAAGAATTAAAGTCAATAAATAAAGTCTCTTGCTTCCTTGTGTTAAAATTAAAAAAAAGAAATTAGGGAACAAAATTTATCTTGCCTTTCTTATTTGATTCAGAGCTTGTTGTTTTTTTTTTTAAAGATTTTATTTATTTACTTGACAGACAGAGATCACAAGTAGGCAGAGAGGCAGGCAGAGAGAGAGAGAGAGGAGGAAGCAGGCTCCCTGCCGAGCAGAGAGCCCAATGTGGGGCTCGATCCCAGGAACCCGGAATCATGACCTGAGCCAAAGGCAGAGGCTTTAACCCGCTGAGCCACCCAGGTGTCCTCAGAGCTTGTTTTTAAAACCAGAAAGGAAAATATCTTCTTGACTTTCAGACTCCATTCCCTCCTCCTAGGATACCTTTCCTCAAAATCCAACTAATTTTTACCTTTTCTTGAGTATCAGTCATCACTTCCACCAGAGAGCATTCTTTGAATCTCCTGAAGTAGCATTAGATGTCCCTCTATGTGTCCCTAGGGCTTCATGCTTTCTAACCCTGTATTATAACTTCTCTTTTTCTTAGGCATCTTCAGTGTAGACTGTGAGCTCTACAAGTACAGGGAATTGAATTGTATCTAGGAGATTCTCCATAAATATGTTGAATGAATGAGTAAATGAATGATTACTCTTCATTTTGAGGATGAGAAAACTGAGGCTCAGAGAGGTTAGGTAACTTTCCCAGCATCACATAGCCATAGGTGACTGAGCCGGGCTGTGAGTTCTTGACGAGAGAGCTCCTCTTCCAGACCCTGTGCCTGTCTTTCTCCTTTCCTTCCTTTGACCCCAGGAATTCTTAGTTTGGGGATACAGAGGAAAAACAAAATATTCACCATGAGTCAACTTACCACCTAAGATTGATTCAGTTAGCTCAGTAATGATCCTGGTTTAGACAGTTGGATGACAACATTAAACTTGGTTGATGGAGGCTCAGTCTATTATTATTGGTTGTGGATGGCAGCCACAGCTTGAGAGGGAAGCTGACCCATGAGTTCACTTATGATAGCTTGGTCCTCAGTGTTTTGCTTGTGCAGAGAGTTCAATAGAGAGAATTCAACAGAGAGAGTTCAATAGAGTTCAATAGTTCAAAAGAGATGGCATGGCTCCTACCCATCACAAGTTGTGGTAGATTGATTGCATCAGTGTCCTCAAGAGGGGACTTCCATCTCTCTACACCCCTTCCCTGTCAATTTGTGACCTCTATTGCTCTCACTCAGGCTTGGCCTTGAGACGTGCTTTGGTCAATAGAATGACTCAAAGACAGAGGGTTTCACAATTGGGTGTGCATTTCTTCTTGCCCTTTACAAGGTTAGTTTTACTTGCCTCGCATCCATGCCTCTCCACCCTGAGACCCTACCCAGCTAACCTGCCAGAGGGGTGTGAGAAACATGGAGGACAGCTATGTCACCCCATTGTATCAGCTGAGGCTGTCCTCCTTCAGCAACCTGTTGGACCTATAGCTGACCGCAGTCAGGTGAGCAAGCCCAGCTTTTATGGCCCACCTGCCCAGCCCAGCCAACTCAGAGACTCAGGAGCAGCAATCAAGTATCCCTGTTTTAAGGCAGTGAGTTTCAAGAGCGGTTTACTCCGAAGTATTCTTTGCGGTGGTTACTAACTGATAGAGTAACCAATGGATTATCAACATTTTGTATTTAATTGCAACAATTTGGAACATATGAAAAGAAGGACTGGGGTCTTCATTTTCTCTTAGCTATCAGGATCTATAAATTCGTAATGCTTAAACTTCTTCCTGATAGAAGACTTACACAAAGGCTTGCCTTTATTAAGATGTTACCCGTGGGTCAAAAATACAATCACCTTAAGGAAAAAAAAAAATATATATATATACACATATATATTTGGTTTAAATATATACATATATATTTAAAGTGACATATGCTCTTTTTTTTTTTTTAATTTTTTTAGAGAGAGAGAAAGTAAGGGGGAGGGGCAGAGAAAGAGAGAGAATTTTAAGCAGGCTTCACACTCACCACAGAGCCTGTCAGGGCTCAACCTCATGACCCTGAGATGTTGACTTGAGCTGAAACCAAGAGAAGGATGATTGGTGTTTTTTTCTTTTCTTTTATTTATTAATTTTGACAGAAAGAGAGAAAGAGATCACAAGTAGGCAGAGAGGCAGGCAGAAGGAGAGGAGGAAGCAGGCTCCCCGCTGAGCAGAGAGCCCCATGAGGGGCTCAATCCCAGGACCCTGAGATCATGACCTGAGCCAAAGGCTGAGGCTTAACCCACTGAGCCACCCAGGTGCTCCAAGAGTCGGATGTTTTAACTGAGTCACCCAGGCACCCCAGGAACTCTATATTTCTAAGGTAAGTAAAAGCTGTAGCCTCCACAACAAGAATTTTTCTTACTGTAAACATCAAGCTACCTTTGGTATTGTCCTTTACCCCTGCCACCTCCAGTGCCTCTATTAGAGGGAGAAAAGGGACTCAAAATAAAAACTCCATCATTCTCCAATCCCATAAATATAAAGATCCATTCATTCAAGAAATATTTCTTGACCACCTACAATGTACTTTTCCCAGAACATTAAAATAATTGAAACAATGTTGAAAAATTGAAGTTAAGGATATTAGAACTGAAAACATTTCAAATTTAAATATCTTATTTTTTCCCCAAACCAGAATTTACTAAAATTTTACTTTCTTGGCTTTGATGGCAGTAAAGTCAATAATATTTTCAAAATCAAGTTCTACAAAAAAAAATTCAGTCTTAAAAAGTACATTAATGGATAAATTAATGGATAAAATGGATAAATTGTCCATATATACAGTGGAATATTATGCCTCCATCAGAAAGGATGAATACCCAACTTTTGTATCAACATGGATGGGACTGGAGGAGATTATGCTGAGGGAAATAAGTCAAGCAGAGAAAGTCAATTATCATACCGTTTCACTTACTTCTGGAGCATGAGGAATAACACGGAGGATATGGGGAGAAGGAGAGGAGAAGTGAATTGGGGGAAATCGGAGGGGGAGAGAAGCATGAGAGACCAGACTCTGAGAAAAAAAAAACGAGAGTTTTGGAGGGGAGGGGATGGGGGGATGGGAGAGCCTGGTGGTGGGTATTAAGGAGGGCGCGTAATGCATGGAGCACTGGGAGTGGTGCATAAACAATGACTCTCGGAACACGGAAAAAATAAAATTAAATTTAAAAAATAATAAAAAAAAATAAAAAGTACATTAAGGAAGTATATATAAGGGTACACGTTTTTCTTTTTTGCCACAGGGCAGAAATGATGACCTGGCATAGTACGGGGTATTTCGGATATTTGGTTTATCATGCATGTTTTGGCATTGATTTTTGATGTTTTCAAATGTTGAATTGACATGGTATTTATCTTGATTACTCAAGGGATGGCCTCTTTTTATATGGTGCCTTTTTATACTGTGCCCCACCCTTGTGCGGGCCCTAATCATGACCTTTTGGGGGCAGACTTACAGCTAGTTCTTCAGGAAGTAGGACAACATCCTTGGCATCCTTTGCCTAAAAACAATTATTAGTAACCCTGTGTTAGTTGCACCTGCTTACACGTAAAGGGAAAACTAGAATGTGACAATAACAGATGTCTCATGTCACCTGGAGATGACCTAGAACAGGTTTACCCATACTATCCCGAAATCTGTATTTTTTTTTTGCACTTGTCACATGAACATTTTTTCAACTTATCAAACCTTTTGAAAATGTTTTTGTTTCGTTTTGTTTTCATGGCTGCATGGTGGTCTGCGGTATACATGTGTTATAATGTGTTTAATCTGCGTTATGTCATCTCCCACTTTTCAGGGTAAACAATGCTGTAAGGAATACCTTACAGCTAAATTTCAAACACTCTACAATTTAAATGCTTTCGAGACCAATGATAGGTTGTGAATGGGAAGGAGCTTGTACATCTCGTTTAATGTCTGTTGCAAAACACATAACTCTACCAAAGCCGTCAAAACTTTCCCAAACTGCCAAAAAAAAAAAAATAAGCCATTAGAAACAATCATTTGAAGTTTACTTAAGGAGTGCTCAAGAGAAGCTTTCCATCATCAGTTCTGAGTCATCTGGTCACCTCCTTGCTTTAACTTTCCATTCCATTGTGTCTAAAGCTATCAACCTTTTATTTGTAATATTCAGCATGTTGGATTATAATCAGATGTTCTTCTGTTTTGTCTTCATTTGTCTCTGTATGCCTATGACCAGCAGAAGACTGGGCTCACACATGGAATCTATAATGTTTGTGGGATGAGTGTTTCAAGAAAGTGTTGTGCCAGTCTGCTGTACCGTAATAGGACAGGATTCTGATATTCTTCCCTCTGAAGGACAAGTTCTTCTGGTTTTCCAAATCATCTGCTCTTGCCCAACGACTGAAACAGGCTCCTTTCCCATTTCCAAGCACAACTCCATGATAATTCCATTACAAATATTACTATTTCCAAAATGAAAATGGGTGACTTAGGGCAGGTTCCCTAAAGGCAGAGCCTGAGACAGGGATTTTGGTGCTCATGATTTATTGCGGGAATGTTCTGAGCAAAGAGAGGGTAAGGGAAGCAGGATGTGGTAGGAGAAGGATGTGGGTTCAGCCGGATCCCACAGTGAGCTCTGGATTGTACTTCAGTGTCTGTCCCCCTTTGAGGCAGGTTGAGCCACCTTTCATACCCGTGTCAGTCAGTTATTGACACAGTGCTGCCCTCGTGGTGCAGGAGAGGTGTGTTGCAGCTCCTGTTCCGCCGCCGAGGCCAATCTGCAGAAGGGATGGCTGGACCTGAAAAGAGCTTTAACAGCAGACATCAACAATATTGACTACTTCTCCCCACCCCCATGACCATCAAATATGAAAAAGAAAGTTGTGTTAATCTCTCAGATACTTGCTTACCTGCTCATTGTAATGAGATTTTGAACTGCATTTTATTTTATTTTAAGATTTTATTTATTTATTTGATAGACAGAGATCACAAGTAGGCAGAGAGGCAGGCAGAGAGAGAGAGGAGGAAGCAGGCTGTCCGCAGAGCAGAGAGCCCGATGCGGGGCTCGATCCCACGACCCCGGGATCATGACCTGAGCCGAAGACAGCGGCTTTAACCCACTGAGCCACCCAGGCACCCCTTGAACTGCATTTTAAAAAGTTTGTTTCAAATGATGCTCTTAGACATTAGGATAAGAACTTCCTCTTGATGATCTTAGGGATTGTTTACTGTTATCATTTGGCTTTATTGAGTCTAGAACGTAATGGTGTTTGTATTTCCAAACATACCTTTAATCAAGTGCTTTCAACTTAAAAAAAAAAAAATTAAAAGCTTCAGAAGGAGACATTTCTAATGCTTAACCCGGGAGAGGAATGCCTTCCCTTTGAAATCTTATAATGTACAATGCATGAGAGAACCTGCTACTTTTCTCCCTGAATGTTACATCCCTTTATAATCGGTATTAATCTTTGTAATGTCTCATTTCTATGGCCTTACTTCATGAATAATTCCTAAGTTTGATGAAATTATCCACTGTGTGTGATTTGAAACCCTCAAGCTGCATCTGCCTTTGCTACAAATGTGGGCTTACTCGATTTACATATCTAGTTTTTGACCATAGGATCTCAGATGGTGTTTCTTCCTCTTCCTTACTTCTCAGGAAACCCCTCCTCAGGAGTTTGTGAGTGCTGCTGAAGTAGACCCTGGTCTCTGCTCCGAATGTGTTTCTCCCATCTTGACTTTGATCTCTTTGTCCAGGTTCCCCATAGGCTTCCCCCAAGCATCTGCTCCACCCAGCACAGCGATCCTTACCCATGGCCAGGTCCAGTCCACAGAATGCTGAGACTCCTCCCAACTTGTGCTGTAGGAAATAGGTTCTGTCTCCAGCGTGGAACTGCCATTGTATCCTGGTCCCCAGAGCTGCTGTACTTGGGCACAGAGTCACTTCTGACTCGTAATGTGGCACCATCTCTCATCTATCCCTTCACTGAAGGGACTTCCATGCAGCCACATAGGTCTGCTTGCTGGACACACAAACACTCTCCACCTTTTTGACTTCCCTCTTTTTTCTTCCACGGTTTCTTCCCCAAACCTCCATGAATATCAGCTCATGCAGGTAGGTGTTTTGGAGGCATTGCAAGGGTACATCCTGATCATTTGCCAAAAGCATCTAAATTCTGCCTCTTGCCCAGCCCAAACACCCAGCAACAAATAGATAAGAAAACTCAGGAGTTTGGGAGATGTTAAAGGATTTGTACAAAGTCATTTATTCCTCTTATGAATATTTACTAAGTCTCTACTCTCCAGAAACTGGGGCTGGGTTACAAAGAAAGACATACACTGTCTTTCCTTTCATGGGACTTACGTTCTAATGGTAGGGGGAGACTCAATAAACAAGAAAGTGAAATATTTGAAATCTTTATTTTTGCTCTTGTCACAGTGTGAACATCTTTTCAGTGCATCAAACTTTTGAGATTTGTTTTTTTAACTTGTTTTTCTGAGTGGGCTGGCTGCCTTCTGTTCACTCCTTCGAATGCATCAAGTTGTCCGTCTGGAATGCTGACATCCTTGGAGAATAACAATAAACTTCATTGGCCTCTGACTTCCCGTTGGTTTTAGCCAATGGGGAACACCAACAGGATATCAGAAAAAGGGAGGAGAGTGAGGTCAAAGTGTTTGCTCTGTTAGCTCCTTTCCTGCAGGTTACCACAGGCTGTCTGTCCCTTGAATGAAGACCACAGCTCTGTGAGCTGGTACACCAGCCCTTATCAATTACAGTTTCTTACTCCTAGTCCATGCTGAAATTTTCTCAAGAGCATCACATGTGATTCTGAGACCTCCTCAGCGTATCCTGTGATTTCATTTCTACAAAAAAATGGAAAGAAAACTTAGAAAGCTTCAGTTTTAAAATTCGGAGTATTGATATTTATATTTTTTTGCATGAATTACAACACATCCTGCTCTCCTTGTGATCACAACATGATCACCATAAAGATAAAACAAAAGGCCAAAGTTGTCTGGATTTCACAGAAAATAAGTTCCAACAAAATCCACCGGGTAAGGAATCTGAGTTTGCCAAAATCCAAGCAGGTCAACCACGCGCCCTGTTTAAACTTGAATGAGACCAGTAGTTTCTTTATTTCTTTATATTTTATTAAGATTAAAGTCACAGAACATAAAATTCACCATTTCAACCATTTTAAAAGTGTACAGTTCAAAGGTTTTTACAACAGTGAGAATGATGGGGCACCTGGGTAGCACAGTTGGTTGAACATCTGGCTTTTGATTTTGGCTCAGGGGGTTAGGGGCACTGATGTGCCACACAGTCAAAAATCCGTTCATATCTTTTAACTCCAAAAACTTAACTATTAACAGCCTTTGTTGATTGGAAGCTTTACCGATAAAATAAACAATTACTACATATTTTGTATATTATATACATCATAGACTGCATTCTTTATTTGTAGTAAAGTGAGCTAGAGAAAAGAAAACATTAAGAAAATCGTAAGGAAAATACATTTACAGTACGGGACAATATATATATTGTCATATATATATATATATATATATATATATATGTATGTATATCTCCATGTGTAAGTCAACCCACAACTGTGGGTCAACTGTATGTACCAAGGGCGAGGTTCAGTTGATTTCCAGGCAACCAGGTGCTGACTCGTACTGTCTTAGTGTTAAGTCTAGGCTGCCGTTCTGATAGGGCATCAACACTGGGCTCTGCTTGGTTCTTGCGTCCTGTTTCTACAGGACAGAATGCCTTCACCAGATTTTCCATTTCCAGCCAGTGCTTCTGTGGAACACGGCCATTTCAAAGTGTGGGAAGTTTGCTGAGAAACAACTGTTTCTTCGTTTTTTTAGAGAGAGGAAGAGCTGGGGATGGTGGTGGTGGGGAGGACCAGAGGCAGAGAGAGAATCTCAAGAAACCTGCGCTCAGTGTGGAGCCAGTGGCAGGGCTCATCTCAGGACCCTAAGATCACGACATGGGCCAAAATCAAGAGTCAGACACTCAATCCACTGAGCCACCCAGGCGCCCCGAAGCAACTGTTTTTAAATGACAAGCAAAAAGGTGCACCTGGCTGGCTCAGTTGGCAGAGCATGAGACTCTTAGCCTCAGGGACATGAGTTTGAGTTCCATATTGGACCTGGAGCCTACTGTAAAGAAAATTAATGCTTTTAAAAAATAAGGGTCTCTGGGTGGCTCAGTCACTTGAGCATTAGACTCCTGGTTTCTGCTCAGGTCATAATCTCAGGGTTATGAGATGGAGCCCCACATTAGCTCTGCACTCTGCTGTGTGTGGCATCTGCTGGACATTCTCTTCTTCTCCCCCTGCCCCTCCCCCAACTCATGCTCTCTCTCACTCGCTCGCGCTCTGTCTCTCTCTCCAATAAATAAACAAATAAAATCTTAAAAACTGAAAAAAAAAAGCAATGGTTAAATGACAAACAAAAGAGGAAGTGGTGTTTGTGTTTTGTGTTTCCTTCTTTTCTAGAAATATGTGGTTTCCTCTTGCATGACAGTTAATAAGAAAGGCTTGGCTTCTGGTTAGAATGGGCAGAGCCAGTGTAAGTGCCAGGGTATGTTCTGTGTGGCAGCTTGGTGAGAAGCAGCTGGCTCAGCCAAGGGAGTTAAATGAAGAGGGTTTAACAAAGACACTATACAGGTGTGGGGAGGCTAAGCGGGGTCTGAACCCAATTCTAGAGTGTGAATGAGGTTTTTTTCCTCACCACCAAATGAGACACCAACATCAGCTGAGTGCTCTACAACTTGACTCCATCGTGATACCATCTACCTGGAACAAGCATAGTGTCAGATTCCATAGGTGAAATGGCTCAGTCCCACAAGACTGCCCCTATCCCACCTCTAAAGCCAGAAAAGCCAGGTGGTCACAATTTCCCCTTGGAGTTTGATTAATTTGCTAAGGTGGCTCACAGAACTCAGAGAAACATTTTACTTACTAGATTCCTGGTTTGTTATGAAAGGATATAACTCAGGAGAAGCCAGATAGAAGAGATGCACAGACCAAAGTGGGGGGAAGGGGCTCAAGAAGTCGGGAGGCAACTGAAAGTTCCAACCCTCCATTTTTGGTTGGTTCCCTCTGGCAACCAACCCCCATTCTTAGGTGTTTTTCAAAAGTTAACATAAACCCAGTGGTGGTGAAAAGGGGCTTGTTACCCATTTCAGTGTCTTGTGATACTACTGTTCTCCAATGTCACAAGAGACCACATATTATAACAAAAGATGCTCCCATTGCCCTTATCGCTAGGGAATTCCAAGGGTTTTAGAAGCTCTGTGCAGGATAAGCGCCAAATATATATTTCTTATTATATATCACAGCAGAGCTAACGGAAACCGAGAAAGGATGGGGAAAGGGGAGGGAGGGAGTAGCAACAGGGGTAACTCTTTTCAGTCTTTGTCTTAAAGTGGCAAGGGGATGGAACAGGTATAGGAACCTGGAATGCCTTAGCCTGTGACAGAAGAATCTAACCATTGCACAAATGTGCAGGCGCTGCAGGGAAGGAGGAGTTTGGAAAATGAATATCCCCATCTCTCTCTTCTCCAGCTTTACACCTTCCTTCTGCAGCTACCATCGGTCAAAAAAGGGTGGAAGGGAGAGCACAAAGGAAGCCTGATAATGCAGTCCCTACAGGACAGCCTCCCAGGGCACAGAGCGGGGTGGAGAAGGATGGAAAACAAATTCTTTCACCATCACCCAAAATGAATTGTTACAAGCTAGGAAAATTTGAAAAGCAGACACACCCTATTTAACTGTTCCTTAGATGGGGCATTTGCTTTCTTGAATTGTCGAACACTAACCCTAACCGACGGGGCTTCTGTTATGGTGACAGTGACAGTCTACCACTCCATCAAGGAGAGGTGAGATAAGCAAGTAGGGGTTAAAGACAAAGATCATCAATGGATTCTTCCTTCTGATGGCTTCTGCTTTTATTATTTTTCAGCTTGTTCATTGTCTCATGGACCATTCTACTGTTATCTGTGTCTCTCTCTGGGTTTTGCTTTCATATCTCCAAGAGAGAAACGAGCTGAATGGATTGGCCAGTCAGCATCCAATATGGAGTATTCTAAGGTAGAGTTCCCTGCTTGGGCCTCCCCATAGGTTTTTGGTGCGGAATGGACCGACCCATGGCCCCATCAACTGTAGCTAGGAGGGGAGGTCCCATGGTACCACGCTTGACAACATGTGTGTAAAAATTTTCTTTCAGTCCACTTTGTGATGTGTTATCAGTTAGTTGTGTAACAAACCACCCCCAAATTTCATTTGACTAAAATAACAACTATATTATTTTGTTCATGATTTTGTGGGTCGGTTAGACTTTCCTTCTGGTCTCGTCTAGCCTGGTTGGTCTCTGATGAGATCTTCCATGCATTTGCAGTTAGTTGGTGGGTTAGCTGGTTGTCTGATAGTCTCGCATATTCTCACTGCTCGTCTGGAAGGTTGGCAACCAGAGTGGTGGATTGTTGATGAGTGAGCTTTAGCTCTCTTCCACATGGCCTCTTATCCTCCAGCAGACCCGTTTGGGTTCATTCACATCATGATCTTGGGGTTTCAAGTGCAGCCCCGATATGCAGGCACTTTTCAAATCTCTGTTTCCATCCCATTAGCTATTGATTCAGTGGCCAAAGCCAGCCACACAGTCAAGTCTAGAGTCAGCAGAGGAGGACTACACAACAAGATGGGGGAATTCTCTCATCTGTTTGGGCAAATGTTCTGTCATTTGTAGAAAACAGGCTGTGAACACATGAAATGCTTAAACTTTCAGGGATTTCCCATGGATTCAGGAATTTCAGTTGAACATTCAGACGATTTTAACTTCAGCTCAGCTGACAGTGATAGACTTACACCATCTTTCATTTATCATTCAAAGAAACATTTTGAGTATCACCTGGAACAAGTATTTTGAGTCTCACATGGAGGGACTAACTGCCTGCATACCATATCTAAGTGATTATTTGAATATTTCATTGCACTGACTCTAATTCATTTATAAGATAAATGGGACACCAAAAAAGGAAAATATTTCTGTTAGGGATAATAAAGCTATGCCTCATGAATGCAACAAAACTAAGATAAGGAGAAAATCACTAGGTGTGTATTTGGATTTGCTAAACTATGGTTTTGTTGGAGGGCGTTGCCATGTTTGTGCTGACTTTTACAAAGATTCTTCTAATATGAACAAGAAGAAAATTTCAGGACACCATGCTAATGGGACCAATCAAGAATTTCATCAGCCACATAGATGAGTGTAATTATGTTGGGTGACCCTATCTCTAAGTCCAAGAATATAGATATGTTGCTTTCCCAAGATGGTAAGCTGAGAAGTGATACCTTAATAGGGAACCAGGTCTATGCGTAGAAACAGTGGTGCGGTGGGATACACTCTCCCACAGTCTGGCCTTCAACTCTCTAAGAATTTCACCAACTAAAGGAGCCTACTCAATGTCGGATCCATTTTCTTGATGTAGACAGAAGTTAGCGCCACTCTCCATTACGTGATTTTCTGCCCTGAACACTGTCAGGAATTCCAAATTCACTCTTAGAGGCACTTTAATATGATCCACTCTAATGTAATACACTATTTAAGTTGCCCAAATGAAAGGAGAACTAAGGGGCTTTGCATTTTGCCAACTGTCCAACCAACGCCCTCTGCCTTCTCATGCACACTTACGAGGCTCCTTTAGAAAGTGGAGTTCAAGATAAGAAGTGATGTACTTCCTTCTTCGTTAGCTTTAGAAGCTACTGGACTGGGTAAGAAGCAAGAAATTTTCATCTTGTGGGTAAGAGCTGGTTAGGTCTTTCAAGAGAAAACAGAAAATGTTTCATGTGTGCTCTTGGGTCTAGAAAAACGTCTGATACTATAAAAGTGTTCAAGGGGATCTTGTTATATGCCTTGTTGCCTTGTTTCTGAGGCCGGCTGTATGGGCATCATTTTCCAGCTTCTGCTTGAGCAATGTGTGTATTATGTGGTGCAGAACATACTGAAATGCTTTGGGATTCTTTTTTTTTTTTTTTTTAGATTTTATTCATTCATTTGTCAGAGAGAGAGGGAGAGAGAATGAATGAGCACAGGCAGACAGAGTGGCAGGCAGAGGCAGAGGGAGAAGCAGGCTCCCTGCTGAGCAAGGAGCCCGATGTGGGACTCGATCCCAGGACGCCGGGACCATGACCTGAGCCAAAGGCAGCCACTCAACCAACTGAGCCACCCAGGCGTCCCTGCTTTGGGATTCTTGACAGAGATGATGAGTTGTGTATTAAGGAGCTTAAGGTGAATCAAAGTATGGGCATACCTTGTTTTACTGTATTTTGCTTTATTGTACTTCACAGAAACTGCATTTCTTTTTCTCTTTTCTTTTCTTCTTTTTTTTTTTTTTATAAATTGAAGGTTTATATCAAGCAAATCTACTGGAACTATTTGTCTGAAAGCATTTGCTCACTTCATGTCTCTGTGTCACATTTTGGTTATTGTGATATTTCAAATATTTCATTATTATTTCATTTGGTGATTTGTGATTAGGGACATCACTCTCTGAAAGCTCAGATAATGGTTAGCATTTTTCACTAATGAAGCGACTTTTCATTAGAGGTTGTACATTTTATTTAGACTTAATGCTATTGCATACTTAATAGATCACAGTGTAATGTAAACATATTTTTTATATGCACTGAGAAACCAAAACATTTATCTGACTCACCATATTGAGGGAATTTGGAACCAACCCTGCAATATCTCTGAGATATGTCTGTGATAAAGTTTCAAGAAACAGAGTCTGAAGTAAACGTAGTATAGAACCAATTTGCTATTAAAAATGAAGAAAAGAAGACCTAGAAAGATGAATAGGTTTATCAAGGTTGCATGGTGAATTGACAAGCTTGTCACACACCACATGCCTCACCTCCACGATAAACACATCAGCCCAATTAAATGCATTAATTGTATTATTATAGTATATTTTATTCGCGGCCAAAGTGACCTAATGTACACATCAGTGTTCTTCCAGCTGCTGTGACCCACTGGTGGGGAGCAGAGTCATGAAACCAACTTGATGAGTAATAACCAGTATTTTAAAATAAATTTAAGATGCTATCATCATAAAATGTCAAATGCAGCAGATTGATTTGTGAAACTTGGTTGCATTCTGTCTCTCTCTGTCTGATGGACTACATGGATCTCAGTCAAAAATCTCTCCAAGTCAGCATGGCTAGAAATGTAAGAAAGCCGGATGCAGAGAGACAAATGCTGTATGATCTCACTTACATGTGGAGCTACAGTACTCACGTTCATAGAAGCAGAAGGTAGAATGGTGGTTGCTAGGGGTTAGGGAAAATGGGAAGTGATGGTCAAAGGGTACAAAGCTTTGGTTACTCAAGATAAATAAGTTCTGGAGATGTACAATACTACATGGTGCTCATAGCTAATAATATTGTAATTAAAATTTGCTGAAAGGATAGATCTTATATTAAATATTCTTACTGCACACAAGCACACAACTAACAAAGAGGGGCAGGAGGAAACTTTGGGAGGTGATAGATATCTTTGTGGCCTTGATGGTGGTGATGGTTTCATGAGTGTGTACTTATCTCTAAATTCATTGAGTTGTACACATTAAACATGGACAGCTTTTTACATGCCAATCATACCCCAGTAAAGTTATTTTAAGAAGGGAAAAGACCAAATCAGCATTGCTAGAGGTCTCAGCAGTTCTGAAAAGCATTATGATCTCTTCCATGTAAAACACTTACTGTAGTTAAACCAGTTTCCAAAGAGGCCTCCAAAAAGATTCATCCTCATCTACATCAAAACTAATGATGGGGGCGCCTGGGTGGCTCAGTGGGTTAAAGCCTCCGCCTTTGGCTCAGGTCATGATCTCAGGGTTCTGAGATCAAGCCCCACATTGGGCTCTCTGCTCAGCGGGGAGACTGCTTCCCTTCCTCTCTCTCTCCACCTGCCTCTCTGCCTACTTGTGATCTCTGTCTGTCAAATAAATAAAAATCTTAAAACACAAACAAACAAAAAGCTAATGATATACTGTATGGTGACTAATATCATAATAATAAAAAGAATCATCCTCAAAAAAAATCATCTTCATCTAGACACAATTTTGTTCTTGTTTTTTAATTTTTTTTTAAAGATTTTATTTATTTCTTTGTCAGAGACAGAGCGGGAGCGAGCACAGGCAGACAGAGTGGCGGGCAGAGGCAGAGGGAGAAGCAGGCTTCCTGCTGAGCAAGGATCCCGGGATCATGACCTGAGCCGAAGGCAGCCACTTAACCAACTGAGCCACCCAGGCGTCCCTGTTTTTTAATTTTTAAAGTTATCCCTAAACCCAACGTGGGGCTTTATCTCACTACCCTGAGATCATGAGTCACATACTCTACCTACTGAGCCAGCCAGATGCCCCGGATACAATTTCTTTACAGTATATTCTGTAGTAGGTTTTTGGAAGGGAAGAGAACTGAGAATCAAACAGGGAAATGGATGTTGAGAGAAGGGGGTGTACCCAAGAAATGATCAAGTATAAGTCCTCAAAGATGCTTACGTACAGAATTTGACTTGCAGTTGGGTGGTATTGTCCGTTGCTGTAAACAATGTGGCCCACTGGTTCTGCATTTGGGGAAAAAGTAGAATTGATTATCTCTAAATAGAGCCCAGGGTTTTCAGTTCCCTACCGTCCTTGCTTCCCCAAAACGGCCCCACTTATTCTTATTACATGTTTTGCACTTAAGAGGTATGGGGGCTTAGGATCTTGGTGCAAGGGTTACACGGAAGCTTTGGACTCTGCCTGACTTTTCCAAGTCTTAGCTTTCCCTTTTGCTAGCAGCATCACCTGGAGCAAGTGACAGAATCTCTTTAGGTCTCAACTTCGTCATTTGAAAAGTGGGAAGATGTTATTCGATCTACATTATAAGGTGGTTGTGAGCTTTCAATGAAACCATAGTGTCAAAGCACTTAGTAAGGGACTTGGCCTACCATAGCAGTTCCATGAATGTTTTTAGGAAGTGAGAATAGAAGGCTAAGAGAAGGATCTGTAGCAAAATTTGATTTACATGCTAGATGCCCATACATAATGTGTGACTAGGCTGTTCAGGCCATCGGGAGTAAGAGGTTTTTCTGGGATAGGCCTTCTCAGGCCATTACTTTGTTTTGGGGGGAGCTTCACAGGACCCTGCTAATTCTCATCACCACTTGATAGTGGATCAGTCAGTCCTTAATGCACAAAGTCATGGCTATAACCGGAGTCAGGAAAGAGGCATGGGAGACCTCCTCTACCACCACCGTCACCACCATAAGCACTACCGTCATCAACATTATGATGTTATTGTCACATACACCATCATCACCACTATCCCCGTCATCACCAAAACCACTCCCTCCACTGTCCCCACCACCCTTTATAGTACTTACTCCATTACTGGCATCACCATCATCGCCATCCCTTCTACCTTCACCAACACCACCACCATCATATCCTGTCCCCATAACAGTTAACTTTATTCGGCACTTGTCCCATGCCAGGCAGGTGCCACAAGCTATGAAAGGTCGTCTTCACTGCACCAGCACCAACATTATTAGAAGGTATATGCTCTTTCTTAGCGCCATTTTGCACAATGAGAAAACAGGCCCAGAGACAAAGTCACCGCCTCAGAGTGATTGAACTGGCAGCTGCCAATCTGCAACCCAAACTTGGGTTTTCCTGGGCACCAAGTAATGTTCTCATCTAACTGCCTATAGCCAACAGCTAACTGTGGGTGAAGGGTTGCAAGAATCGCCACACAGGCGGACCCCTAAGGATTCCAAACTCAGAGATCAAAGCAGAACCTACACATCAAAGTAGGGGCATGGAGAAAGGAAGGACCTGCCAAGAAAATCCACTTTTCATCCATTTTGTCTTCTCTTCTCGGAAACTACCTCATTGCTGCTATTATTTTCTTATTGCTAAAGTCAAGTATAAAATGTAGAGCTAGTTAAATAAAAAGAAATTTGAGGGGCGCCTTGGTGGCTCAGTTGGTTAAATGGCTGCCTTCAGCTCAGGTCAGGATCCCAGGGTCCTAGGATTGGGCCTCACATTGGGCTCCCTGCTCAGCGGGGAGCCTGCTTCTCCCTCTCCCTCTATCTTGCCTCTCTTGTGATCTTTATCTCTGTGTCAAATAAATTTTAAAAAACCTTAAAAAAAAATTTGAATCACTCACAATGCCATTCTTCTATTAACATTTACAGAATCTCCTTTAAATGTGAGGTCACATATTTTGCTCTATTACCTGCCTTTATCCTAACGCTACATTACAGTAACCTCCCATGTTATGTTAGTAGCCTCCTACAGCACGTTTTTCATTTATAATATCTAATTACTGGCGTTACACATCTTTAAATGCGGCCTTTCTTACATTTTATTTAAGAAAGCATTTTACCTTTAAGTGTCCCCAATTACATTTTTTTTTGCCCCCAATTACATTTTATGAAACTATTCAGATGCTTTAGTTATATCGTCCCCATTGGTGCCTTTGTCTTCACTGGCACCACATTTGATGTTTTAACAGATTTGAGGGCATATAGTGTTTGCTAATGTGCACTAGAGGTCTTATCCTAAACCTTAATTGCTCCTGGCATTACCTGAGGACACTGCTTTTTGCATTTCAAAATGATAGCCACAGAGCAAACACTAATAACTTAAAGTCTTCTTTGAAAGGCTCATTTTCAGTGATGGGCATCACTGCCATTGTTTTCTCCAGGAGGGGACTTAGGTTTTGAATACGAAATACCTTCACTTCAAAATTCAAATTGCATCAAAAGGTGAAATGTGAAGTCTCCTTGCCCCTGCTTCCCAGAAGCTCAGTTTTCGAAGGCAATGGGTGGCTTCCAGGAATATTTTATGCAAATGCAAAATCCTAATATGGATATACATGTGTATGCCTTTATATGTTTGTGCTTAGGTATGTATGACATACATAAGCTAAGTACACACACATAACTGTATAGAGAAGAGCTCACATTTGTACAAAGTTTCCCTGCTGTGTAAATGTATTATAAATATACATATGAGTGTTTCTGATTGTGTATAATGTGCTAATGTCTTATTTACTATCTCCCCATCTTATACAAATGCTAGCACACGTACTTCTGCCCCTTGGTATCTATCTATCTATTGAATGAACAATATATCTTTAGGATAATCCCCCCTTTTTTATTATAGGACTTCTCAAACATACACAAATGTAGTGACAATGGCATCAGGAACCCCACAGACCCTCCACTCAGTTTCAGCAACGATCAACACCTGCCCAAACTTGGATCAAATGTATTCCCACTTGCTCCCCAAACCTCACTCCTCACTCCAATTATTTTGACATAAATTCTGCATAGCGTACAATTTTGCCCACAAAATTCTAGTGTCTATCTCCAAAATACCAGGACTCTGTTTATAGCCATTTTATCATACCTACAGCTTCCTCTGGAGCAACCCTCTGAGTGGACAGATAAGGAAACGGAAGTTGAATTATCGTATTCACGAGAATGAACAATTCTTTTAACGTTGTCCCATTGCCAGGCTTCAAACGTTTAAAAAATTTATGTTTGATTTGGGATCCAGTAATGATGAAGTTCTAGAACCTAGGTGAGGTTTGGTGGGGTGAGGTCCAGAGCCGATGACCAAGAAAGAATTCTTGAGACATCTTTGGTGCAAAATGGTGGTTTATTAAAGCATGAGGACAGGACCTATGGGCAGGAATAGGTGTCCAGGAACAGGACCGCTGTCCTGAGGAGTGGTCGATTATACACACAGGAGTTGGGGAGGTGAGGACAAAGGGGGTGTTCAGAAGACTGTCAGGATACTGGAGGTCTGGTTATTGTCAAGCCAAGGTTGTTTTTTTATTTTATTTTATTTTTTTTTATTTAAGCTTTATTTAAACATATAATGTAACCCCACCACCCTCTCCCAACCCCTCTTCCCCCCACCCCCCTCAGTTTGTTTTATGACATTAAGAGTCTCTTTTGGTTTGTCTCCCTCCCGATCCCATCTTCTTTCATTTTTACTTTTCCTACCACCTTAACTCCCACCCCCCCGTTGCATCTCCACTTCCTCATATCAGGGAGATCATGTGATAGTTGTCTTTCTCCAGTTGACTTATTTCGCTAAGCATAATACGCTCTAGTTCCATCCATGTTGTCGCAATGGTAAGATTTCATTTCTTTTGATAAGCCAAGGTTGTTTTTAACTCTAATGAGGCACTAACATGGAGACAGTTGGGAGTTTCCTGGTGGAATGTCACATTCCTCCTATCAAGCGTCCTTGTCAATGAACTTTAGGTTTAGAAGGAATTTAACTTTATTTACATTTCCTTCTGCCTCAGTCCCCTTCAGTTTTATGGAGGGGAGGGCGACATTAGGGCTTTAGGAACTGAGTTGCCTGTCTCTGGAAGTTAGGCTATTGATAAGATAGCTTCTTTGTTGTTAATCACTAGGACCTGCGTAAACCAAGGGAGACTCCTATCTTGCTGGATTGTGATCTCCACAAGTTAACTATTTGTTTTCCTTTTAGGGCAGCCAGGAATGCCTGAGGGATGTCACGCGTGTCACTGAGGTGGGATGGGGGGAGAGGGGGTGTAACGTACCAGCTTTTGCCTTGTCCTCAGCCAGCCTTCTGCTCCCTCATCAGTAAGAAACTGCAGTTGCAACCAACCAACTGTATTTCTCTGTCTCTTTAAATCTAGGTCTCCCCTATGTTTTTCACCCCTTAAATTTTTTGAGGAAGGTGAAGAAATTGGATAGTTTGCACTGTGGAGTTTGCCACAGTCTGAATCTTGGTGGTTGTGATTGACTGGGAGTTTAAATTCCAGCAGGATTTAAATGTTTTTCTACGTTTGCTGGGTTGTAAGCTTGTTTCCTAGAATCCACTCTCCTTCGATCCTCCTCTCCTGGAGGTAATTCCCCAGAAGTGGGTCAAAAGATCTGCAGAAATTAAAAGGTTTTGAGAAGCGTTAGCCACGTGGCCTCCAAAGTCTGTGACCAACCGAAATTGACTTTCATGGGGATTCTTCATTCCAGACATCCTTGCCACGTCCTGCTTGAGAAAGCTTTTCAGATTGGTGCCCCGGTATCTCAGTGCTATGGGAAGCAGGTGCCTGCCCCTGCTCTCAGGTGAGTGCCCATGACCCCAGCATCCTAGTTTGGGTTGCTCCCCCCAGTTTGACACTCTGTGCTGAAATGACTGTGTGCACCAGTCCTATTAGAAACTCTCATGCTGAGTCTCTTAGCTGCTCTCCCCAAGCAGAGCTGAGACAAAGACTTGAATGTAAGTAGTTTATTCTGGAGAAGGGATCCCAGGAGGCACAGGGGAGGGAGTGGAGGATGCCAGACCGGGAGGAGACAAGAGCCGATGAGAGGTGTGTTAATGAAGAGTTATTCTATGGGTAAGTGGTGCTCAGTCCTGTTGGGGCACCTCCAAGAGGGAATGCCTTATGTGCATCAGCAGGGAAAGGACCCTGGGCTATTTACCCTTGGTCCTCATCCCTAGCTGCTAGATAGCCACTCCCGCATAATTCCCAAATATTTTGGGTTTGCCCTCCACAGGCTGCAGAAAATGCCCTCTTACAGAATGATAGCTATTTGCATGCATAGGAACCCCCTCTGGGGAAGTCTAAAGGGGACACTTGAAGGACCTGCTACACTGGTCAGACCACCTGGAGGGGCCATGTTTGGAGTATTACAGCTTAGTAGTTAAATAACCTGGATCCATCCACCTTTCTGCTCTGGGATTTTGGTTCTTCAAGGCAATACACAAGCACCACAAGAGGACTCAAGTACAGTTTAAGGCAGGTTTGTAAAGAAGATCTTATTAGCAAGCATGTGATGTCCAATACTCTATGTCAGGGATGGGCAAACTTTTTCTCTAAAGGGCCAGATAATTACTGCTGTCAGCCCTTTGGGTATTTTGTCTCTCTCTGAACTCACCGACTCAGTCTGCACTGCCTTGTACCAGCAGCCCCAGGCCTCCTCCGACTGATGGGCATCTCTGTGTTCCAATAAAACTCGATTTATCCACATAGAAATTTGAGTTTCCTATCATTTTCACGTACCATGAAATCTTGATTGTTTTTAGCCGTGTAGAAACTGAAAACCGTTCTGAACACACAGGCCATATAAAAACTAGTCCTGGTCTGGTTTGGCCTGAGGGCAATGGTTTGCTGACCCTTGCCCCACAGGAATCAAATATTTATTTTTGTGAAGAGCATTCGCAGGGAAAGTACTGACATTTAAGCCTTTTTTGACTTACAGACATGGCCATGTCCTGTAATTCAGCCCAATACCATGAGTCCTTGAAGGTGATGAGTACCCGTAATATGGAGCATAGTAAATATTACAGAGGATGCAGGAAAAGCAGGTGTTGACCTGTCCAGGGGACTTGTCCTTTTCTGTTAATCCAAACGGGCCACGGGCAGATTTCTTAGTCCTCCCCCTTCCATGTGATACAAATCCAAATTACCTCGATTTTACTTGTCATACTTAAGCCATTTGGGGGCTGGTGTTAGCTATGAAAGTAGATGCCTCCAGATTTTTTTTTTTAAAGATTTTATTTGAGAGAGAGAGTGAGAGAGCGAGCAGGAGTCATGGCAGGTGGGTAGGGATAGAGGGGGAAGGAGAGGGAGAGAGAACCTGAAGCCTATCCCGTGCTGAGCGGGGAGCCCTAGCAGGGCTCCAGCTCACAACCAGGAGATGGTGATGGGAGCCCAAACCAAGAGCTCAACGTTCAACTGACAGAGCCACCTAGGCACCTCTAGATGCCTCTAGGTTTTAGCAAAGCATCCCAGCACAACCTGCTTGCAATGAAAGGGATGCAGGAAAATCCGTCTTTCAAGTGCTAGGTTATTTGCCACCTGTGTACCTTGAGGAAGTGATATTAGGAAGTGTGTGAGGAAGTTTTCCGCATGTCTCATTTCATCCCAGACTTTAATATAAAGCTTCATCTAAAAATGTGGAAGACATTTTTAAATCATTCTACAAAGTGGACCATGCCCCAGACAGGCTCATCCTTTCCAAATTCACCACGATCTTGGACTCCAGGGATTCTTATGGTCTGTGCTATTCAGATCCCCTCTTACTCCAGAGAAAACATGGGTTTTTAGCGGTCAGACCTGCCCGGTGCAGGAAGACAGCCACCAACCACCTGTGGCTCCTGAGCACCCCAAACTAGGCCAGTCACCGTGGAGATCAGCTGCACATGCGAAATTCATACTTGGTTTCAAAGACTATCTTACACACAGAAAGGATTGTAAAATACTTTATGAATGATTTGTCAGATATTCAATGCGGGCTGAGAGGATCATCTCTTGGCTCTATCGGGTTAAACGTAATGAAATTAATTCCCCCTGTTTTTCTTTGCCTTTAAAGAAATGTGGCTACTAGAAATTTTAAAAGGACCCATGTGGCTTGTACTTTGTCGCCATCCATCGGACAGGGTGGAGGAGAGGTCTGGACAGGCCCAGAAAGACCATTGCATACGGGGGAGGCTAGCACTTGGCCTTTTGGTACTAGATTTGGAGAAAAAAGAGCTTTCTGAGCCACTGGTTTTTCAGAAATCGGACACAAGGCATGTGATACTGTGATTTATAATAAGAAATACATATTTGGGCTTTGTCCCCATTTCCCGCACACAGCTCCTAGAACCCTTGGCGTTCCCATTTCCGACGGGAGAGTGATAAAGGCGTCTTCTGTTATGGTAATGAGGCGATTTGGGAAACTCACAGTGGGTCGGGGGATAGGAGCGGGGCTGGGAGAGGAGCGGATCCTCTGATTTAAAGGCTGGACCTTTCAGCCCCATGCCCTGATTTCACCAGAGGGAAGAGGAAGGAGCTGGAGAGTGAATCCCGGGCCAAGGGCCAAAGATCTAATCAACCCTGGCGGTGCGAGGTAGCCTCCTGAGGCGGGGAAGGCTGGTCGGCTGGAGTTGGTGAAGCTGGAGGCCTGGGGAGAGTGGCCATCCAGAGAGGGCATGGAGGTTCTGCGCCCCTCCCCAGCGCCTTGCCCCGCCCTTCACCTGCCTCAGGTGTTCCCACGCGATACCTTTTCCTAATAAACCATCAATCTAGTAACTGAACTGTTTCTCTGGAGTCCTGAGTTGCTCTAGCAAAGTAATGCAACTCAAGGAGGTGGTGATAACCTAGGCTTTCCATGGCTTCTAAAGTTGGGGGCAGGCTTGTGGGAGCGAGCCCTTAACCTGTGCGATCTGATACTGTCTCTGGGTAGATGGTGTTGGATTGTAGGACACCCAGCTGGTGTCAGAGCACTGATTGTTGGTGTGAGAACACCCCTCCTGGAGTACCCCCCCCCCCAGCTTGAAATTGGGTGCAGACCCTCTTCTAGCTGCAGCCAGATGGCCCTGGCACGCTTCAGTAGTAGATGATGCCCGCTGAGACTCTGGTATTTGTAGCCAGCTTGGAAGGACCTGCGGTGAAGTTAGCTCTCGTATGCCCCAGCAGTGGGAGACGAAACCCCTAACCCCATGGGCTTCAGCCAAGCTGAACTGTCCTCTTCTCTCTGTGCCAGGTCTTAGCGTCCTGCTGGCTTTGTCAGGATCAGATGCCAAGAATTCTGGAGGTGAGTTTACTTATAACCAAATGCCAGGGAAAGGAAATTCGGATCTTGCAACCTGTCAGGAGGGGAGGGAAGAGGCCCTTTCCAAGGGAGACTACATGAATCTCTTCCACCTTCTACGTTTTCCTTGCAGCTCCCAAGCACTGCTCGCCCTTCTCCAGCATCATGGCCACTTACGTAGCTCTTGCTTTGCACCAGGCTCCATGCCAAGCAAATTCTGCATGCAGTCCTGGCATTCCTGCAGAGAAGGTCTGGACAGTATTCTCACTTGACCAACAGTGCTCTAGGGAAGTAGCTGGCTCAAGGTTGCACAGCTGGTGGATGGTGGATTCTATCCTTTCTTTCCCAGAGCCTGTGTCTAAGTCATGGCAGGAGATACTTTTGTTTTTACCCCACATCTTGGGTTGGGTGCCCCCCTCCCCCAGAAGCACACCCTGAGAAAAGGACCTGAGAGCAAGTCATTTATCTGGGAAGTGATCCTGGGATTCCAGCTGAGAGTAGGAAATTTCCTGGGAAGGTGAGGAGCCCTAAGGGTCCGTTGTCAAGCAGTTGAGGGGAGGAGGGGACACAGTAAAGGGCATGCCCCCCAGTGTCCCAGCATGAGTCCCCACCATGAGCAAGGAAGCTGTTATCTTCTTATTTATCTTTTAAAACTTGCGGTAAAATATGCATAACATAAAATTCACCGTTGTAATCATTTCTCCGTGCACAGCATCAAACACATCCACGCTGCTGTACAACCATTCTCATCATCCACCTCCAGAACATTTTTCAAACTCTCGCCAGACTGACATTCCCCCCCAGAAACAGCAGCCCCCCATTTCCCCTCCCACCAGTACGTTCTGTCTTTAGGAATTTGACTCCTCTAGCAGCCTCCTGTAAGTGGCATCAAACAGTAGTTCTCCTTTTGCAGCTGCTTTATTTGCATACCTTAATGTCTTCAGAGTTCACCCACGCGGTGGCAGGTGTTGGAATTTCCTTCTTTCTTAAAGCTGACTAATATTCCAGCGTATGGGTGGACCACATTGTGTTTATTCATCTGTCAGTGGACACTTGGGGGTGTTTCTACCTTTTGGCTACTGTGAATAATGCGGCTATGAACATGGGTGTGCAAATATCTCTTCAAAACCCCACTTTCAGGGGCGCCTGGGTGGCTCAGCGGGTTAAAGCCGCTGCCTTCTGCTCCGGTCATGATCCCAGGGTTATGGGATCGAGCCCCGCATCGGGCTCTCTGCTCTGCGGACAGCCTGCTTCCTCCTCTCTCTCTGCCTGCCTCTCTGCCTACTTGTGATCTCTGTCTCTCAAATAAATAAATGCTATATACCCAAAAGTGGTATATGGTATTTCTAATTTAAAAAATTGTTAAAGACTGGCCAAGCTGCTTTCCACAATACGTGCACCATTTTACATGCCTACCAGCAGTGCACCAGGTCACAGTTCCGGTAAAACAATACTTGTTTTCTTTTTTTTTTTTTCTTATAATAAAAAAGCCCCACTCTTTCTTTTCTTTTTTAAAATATTTTATTTATTTGTTTGACAGAGATCACAAGTAGGCAGAGAGGCAGACAGAGATTGGGGGGCGGGAAGCAGGCTTCCTGCTGAGCAGAGAGCCCGATGTGGGGCTCCATCCCAGGACCCTGAGATCATGACCTGAGCCGAAGGCAGAGGCTTAACCCACTGAGCCACCCAGTGCCCTTCCCACCCTTTCTTTTAACACACTGACTCATGCCCGTCATTGATTGAGGGAACTGCTCCATTGCTAGCACACCATGTGGTGAGCACAGAGGACCCTGGTGGCCAAGAAAACCCTCAGGGAAAGACACACAGGTGCTGACAGTTGGAAGTTCTACCCATTGAGCAGAAGTGGTGTTGGTAACAAAGGCTGGATGTGGGTGGGGCAGGCACACAAGCGTGTGTCCCACAGTGGGAGGGGTGCATGGTGGAGGCCCACAGAGCTATTCCTAAAAGGACTTTTTTCTGACTACAGCATTTGGGACATCATAAGTGCTCAAGGAATCTTTCTTGAATGAATCAATAAATTAATGAAAGGATCCTGTGTTCCCTGCAGCTTTCTGTCCCATGTGCCCTGAAAATGCCAGCTGTTCCAACAGCACCCACTGTGCTTGTAACGATGGATTTCAATCTCTGTCTGGGAGGAGCTACATCAAGCCCCACGAGAAATGTGAAGGTAGATGCTCAATCCACGACCTCCTGAGAACTGGAATGGGGGTGGGGTCTTGTGTGGGGTACTAGGGAGGCAAAGATGCAGTCATACTATAAAATAGAATGTATCAGAGCTGTCTCGGTGCCCTTAGAGAAGTCCCTATGCCTTGTGTCCCCTCGCTCTCCCTGAAGCTTGTTTGATGTCTTTAGAGGAAGGTAGAGTTCCCAGGACCCTTGAAGTTTCAAGCATCAGTTTTGTCCGTCTCTCTGAGAATCCCACAAGAGTGCGGACCATGTCTGTTTTGTTCATTACAGTAAGCTGAAGACAGAGAATATGTCACATAACAGAGGCCCAATAAAAAAGTGTTGTCCAAGAGAAGAAATGAATAACTTACTATCTTGACAGACATCTTCCATGATCTTACCCCAACTCAGATCTTGACACTCAATATCTTCCATGATCTGACCCCAACTCTATTTCAACTTGGACAACTCATTGTCCAAGAGAACAAATGAATAACTTACTATCTTGACACTCAATATCTTCCATGATCTGACCCCAACTCTATTCCAGTTTCCCTTTTCATTACTCCCCTCTACTCCAGCCAAAATCCTTTCTCATTTCCACAAATTCTAAAGGTCCATTTGACTGCCAGGGAGAAAAACCACTCCAGAATATCTGATTGGTGGAATTGTGTAAATTCAGAAGGCAAAGCAGACCATTGTAAATGACTTAGGATTTATTTTATTTGATCGTGGCAAAATACAGATAACATAAAATTTACCAGTTTAACCATTTTTGTGTACAGCCCAGTGGCATCAAAACACTCACACTGCTGTGCCCCAACATCCGTCTCCAGAACTTTCCCCAAACTGAGACTTCTGTCCCCATGAAGCACTGACTGCCTGCCCCCTGCCCCACTTCTGGCTCCCACCATCTACTCAATGTCTGTGAACGTGACTCCCCTAGGGACCTCCTATAAGTGGAATCATACAACATTGGGTGTATCTATTTTTGAAACTTTTTAAAAGAGTTTAGGGAATTCTCTATTACCCCTTCACCAAATGCCCCGAAGGTTCACCAACAACATGGCCGTACTACAATGATGAAAGCTAGGGAATTGATATTTATATAAGGATGTTAAACAAAAACAGACTTTTTTCCCAGTTTCACTGGGTTTTTTCCCCAATGATCCCCCCCTTTTTTTTCTCCTTCAAGAATTATTTCAGGGTCCCATTTAGTTGCCATGCTCCTGAGTCAGCAATCTGTCTTTTCTGGTCTTCTGTGAAGACACCAGACATGCCCTTTTGCACTTTACTTTTTTCATTTAACAATATATCCTAGAGATTATTCCAAATCACCCAGAGATCTCCCCTCACTCTTTTATGTAGCTGTGTGGATGAAGCATAGTTTATTCAACCTTCTTCTGCATGGGGACAATTTACTTGAATCCTTAGGCTTTTTCCAGTATTTGTGGGAGATGTGTCTTTAGAGTAGAGTCCTAGTGCAGTGAATTGTGTAAGACTGATGATTCATGGACCTGTACTCCTGATGCAAATAATACATTATATGTTAATAAAAAAAAAAAACAAGCTGAAGTAGAGTCCTGAGGGTGAGGTGCCTTAGTTAAAAGGTAAATCCATATGTAGCTTGATTAGCTCTCCCAAATTTAATTCTAGAAAAGTTGTACCAGTTGGCATTCTCACCAGCAGTGCATAAAAGCACCTGTGTCCCCACAGCCTTGCTGACAAAACATATTGTCAGAATGCATTGCCAGTCTACTTGGTGAGAAATGGTATATCAGTAGATTTTTTTGTGATTTACTCTAATGATGAATAATTTTTCTTATTAACATATAATGTATTATTTGCCCCAGGGGTACAGGTCTGTGAATTATCAGGCTTACACATTTCACAGCACTCACCATAGCACATACCCTCCCCAATGTCCATCACCCAGCCACCCTATCCCTACCCCTCACCCCTCAGGAACCCTCAGGTTGTTTAATGAGATTAAGAGTCTGTTGGGGTGCCTGGGTGGCTCAGTGGGTTAAGCCTCTGCCTTAGGCTCAGGTCATGATCTCAGGGTCCTGGGATTGAGCCCCACATTGGGCTCTCTGCTCATCGGGGATCCTGCTTCCCCCACTCTCTCTCTGCCTGCCTCTCTGCCTACTTGTGATCTCTCTCTTTCTCTCTCTGACAAATAAATAAATAAAATCTTTTAAAAAAAGAGTCTTTTATGGTTTGTCTCCCTCCCAGTCCCATCTTGTTTTGTTTTTTCCCCTCCCTACCCACCACGACTCCCCACCCTGCCTCTCAAATTCCTCATATCAGAGAAAGC
>ML106531.1:29233-52611 GCA_003697995.1 Taxidea taxus jeffersonii
CCATTGATCTATGTATCTGTTTTTGTGCCAGTACCATACTGTCTTGATGATGACAGCTTTGTAATAGAGCTTGAAGTCTGGGATTGTGATGCCACCAACTTTGGCTTTCTTTTTCAACATTCCTCTGGCTATTTGGGGTCTTTTCTGGTTCCATATAAATTTTAGGATTATTTGTTTCATTTCTTTGAAAAAAATTGATGGTATTTTGATAGGGATTGCATTAAGTGTATAGATCCCTCTAGGTAGCATAGACATTTTAACAATATTTGTTCTTCCAACCCATAAGCATGGAGTGTTTTTCCATTTCTTTGTGTCTTCCTCAATTTCTTTCATGAGTACTTTATAGTTTTCTGAGTACAGGTTCTTTGCCTCTTTGGTTAGATTTATTCCTAGGTATCTTACGGTTTTAGGTGCATTTGTAAATAGGATCAACTCCTTAATTTCTCTTTCTTCTGTCTTGCTGTTGGTGTATAGAAATGCAACTGATTTTTGTGCATTGATTTTATATCCTGACACTTTATTGAATTCCTACATGAGTTCTAGCAGTTTTGGAGTAGAGTCTTTTGGGTTTTTCACATAAAGTATCATATCATCTGCAAAGAGTGATAGTTTGACTTCTTTGCCGATTCAGATACCTTTTATTTCTTTTTGTTGTCGAGGCTAGGACTTCTAGTACTGTGTTGAATAGCAGAGATGATAGTGGACACTCCTGCCATGTTCCTGACCTTAGGGGAAAAGTTCTGTTTTTTTTTTTTCACTTGTAAACTATACTTTATTAGACCTTTGCAGACCTTCAAATTTGTGGAAGTATAAAATATATAAATCCCCTCATGAAATATTATATTATTTTAATGATTATTCTGTTTAAATAACTAAGAGGCATTTAGTGTCCAAGATACGCAATATAAACAAAATATGCACAAGCACTTAATATTTAAGAGGTCTTAATTTGGTCACTCATTGGTGATTACCATTCTGGCACATATAACGCTCTACCCAGAACATACCCATAGCTTGATATAACCCACAGACTAATAGGCAAGTTGCAGCTATTGGTTAAATGCACTTACTTGTCCTGAGTCCTTCCAACAGAGAGAATAAGTGTGAGTCATTGGCTCAGGGCAGCTTCTGTCTGTGGGTCCCTTTGCTTGAACCTCAACTCTGGTCCACCAGATAGATGTGGCAGATAGATGCAGAATATAAAAATATTGCACGTGCCAGGACTTTGACAGTGGGAGCCTCTTGCCTCTCTTGCTCTATCTCTTTCCCTGCTACTTGCTGTGTGTGTGTGTGTGTGTGTTTTAATTTGCTAATTTGCTGTGTGTTTTTTTTTTACTTTATTTAAGCTTTATTTAAACATATGATGTAACCCCACCACCCTCACCCAACCCCTCTTCCCCCCACCCCCCTCAGTTTGTTTTATGACATTAAGAGTCTCTTTTGGTTTTTCTCCCTCCCGATCCCATCTTCTTTCATTTTTACTTTTCCTACCACCTTAACTCCCACCCCCATTGCATCTCCACTTCCTCATATCAGGGAGATCATGTGGTAGTTGTCTTTCTCCAGTTGACTTATTTCGCTAAGCATAATACGCTCTAGTTCCATCCATGTTGTCGCAAATGGTAAGATTTCATTTCTTTTGATGGCTGCATAGTATTCCATCGTATATATATACCACATCTTCTTTATCCATTCATCTGTTGATGGACATCTAGGTTCTTTCCATAACTTGGCTATTGTGGACATTGCTGCTATAAACATTCGGGTACACGTGCCCCTTTGGATCACTACGTTTGTATGATTTGCTGTGTGTTTTAAATTGATTAAACAAATCTTGTGATCCACGTATTGAAAGAACCACTTGTCCTTCATTCAGTGGTTTGACATATCACCATCATCATACTCTAAAGCTCCATATGTAGTTGGGTCTGTTTCTGGACATTGAGTCTATTTCCCTGGACTCTTTGTCAATTCATGTGCCAGCATTCATTTTATTGAGGCTTTAAAATGTGTTTCAATGTCTAATAAGATGAGTCCCCACTGCAGAGTTTTTCTGGCTATTCTTACGTGATTGTATCCACTGCCTTACTCCTTAAAGTCTAGCTAGATGTTTTTCACTAGGATTGTATTGTATTTATACATCAACTGGAGGAGAACTATCACCTTTATGATATGGAGTCATCTTCTCCAAGAACAGATGCTTATGAATGATGGTGGGTACTGGAGACTCCCTGTGCAAGTGAAGATAGTATACTTTGATGAGAATGAAAAATGATGTTTTTCTCTTGATTTGCAGATATTGATGAGTGTACGGCTGGGCTGGCAAAGTGCAAGAAGGAATCATACTGCAGAAATGAAATTGGAAGTTACTACTGCAGCTGTTTCTCAAATCGTATCTTCAACTGGCTGGCTAGATTCATCAAGTCAGATCATGAAGCGTGTTATGGTAAGGATTTCCAAGTAACTTTCCACCATGAAAAAGGAGCAGGGGAGGGTAGACTTTGAGAGCTCCATTGATTTCAGAGTAGGAGAGCAGAGATTTGTCCTGGCCCTTGTCCTGAATCCTACTCTGGTCCCTGGTAATCATTTCCCAGAAGGCACCACCCAAGCCTCCAGCACCGATCACTGACCTTGACCTTATGCGGCTGCGTTGCAAGAGTATGTCTCCTGTCTGGGTCCCTTTCTTGAGCTTCCAAAATGACATCTCAGATTTTCTGCTGGACTTCCCTACTTGTTTATTCCCCTCTCACTTTAAATTCAATTTCTACATCTATTTATCTGTCTATATACTAAACCCTATGAGTTCACACTGATACCTCAGATTCCCATCCAACACCGGGGCTCCTTCTAGCTCTCCCCCTATCCTTGTTTGTGGCTGCTTCTGCACACTGAGAACGTGGCTCTCAATGACCACAGCATGTTCACCTATTTGCTCATTCCTAGTATAATTCCATGTTTTGAGTTCAATAGATTGGACTTAATTTCTGCCTCTACCACTTATCAGCTGGCTTTTGGGTAATGACTTAACTTCTATATGCCTCACCTGTAAGTGGGAATAATAACAGCATCTACTGTATGAGTTATGTATTATTACATAACAATTACCCCAGTGGTAGTGGCTTAAAACAACAATATTGTCTCACAGTCTCTGTAGGCCAGGAATCTAGGTATAACTTCCCTGTGTCCTCTGCTCCAGGGTTTCTCACAGCTACAGTCAAAGTGTTGGGTAGGGATGCAGTCTCATCTGAAGGCTCATCTAGGGGGCAGATCTGCTTCTAAGCTCACTCACGTGGTTGATGGCAGGATTTAGTTCTTTCAAAGCCACTGGACTGAAGGCCTCAGTTTCTTTCTGGTCGTTGGAGAGAGGCCGCCCTCTGTTCTCAGATATGTCAGCCTCTCCAGCTTGCTTTGTTGTAGCAAGCACATGAGAATAGCCAGAAAAAGAGTGTGAAAAAAGTAGAAGTTGTAGTCTTTTATAACCCAGTCTCAGCAGTGACGTCCTAACACTTTTGCTGTGTTCTGTTCATTAGCAGTGAGTCACTGGGTCTTGTGGGGGAGGGGGAGTTCCAAGGAACAGTAATTGCTGAGTCACTTCAGAAACCTACTTACCTCACATTCTGGGTAGAATAGAATCTCCCCCAATTCATGTCCATCTGGAACCTGGGAATATGATCTTATTTGGAAAGAAAGTCTTTGCGGATCTAATAAAATCAAGAAGAGGTCACACTAGGTGAGGTTGGGGCCCTCAATCCAATATGAGTCCTTATAAGAAGGTCCTTATAAGAAGAGGGAAGTGGGGTATAGGGACACACACACATACTGAGGGACATGTAAGGGCAGACACAGAGGCTGGGGTTCTGGTACCACCAGCCAAGGGACACCAAAGATTGCTTGCAGCCACCAAAAGCTAGGAGATGCAAAGAAGGATCTTCCTTAGTGCCTTCAGAGGGAGTATGGCCCTGCCAATATCCTTGATTTTGGACTTTTAGCCTCCAGAACCATGAGAAAATAAATTTCTATTGTTTTAAAGCCCCCTCATTTGTGGTACTTTGTTACAGCAGACTTAGGAAACTGATACACCTCACTTACCCATTTTGATTTTTTAAAAAGATTTTTATTTATTCATTTGACAGAGAGAGGTCACAAGTAGGCAGAGAGGCAGGCAGAGAGAGAGGGGGAAGCAGGCTCCCTGCTGAGCAGAGAGCCCAATGCAGGGCTCAATCCCAGGACCCTGAGATCATGACCTGAGCCAAAGGCAGAGGCTTAACCCACTAAGCTACCCAGGCACCCCCATTTTGATTATGAAGGTGTATAAAACATTCAGTGCAGTGCTAGCTACCTAGGAAGTCTCAATAAATATTAGGTATCAAGCTACAGAAACCTGTTCTAGAACCTTCTGTGTTTCTTTGCATGAGTTAGTGTATATAAGACACTTTATATGCCATGTGTGTGGACAACCACAGGTGTTATTACTGCTTCTGTATTATTAACCAAGTGAACACACATTCCTTCAGAAAGTCTCCTCTGTACCCTCCACATTCTAGGGCTTCTCTGTGTGCTCCCACGGTATCTTGTCATGTATATTAAGAAGATGCTGGACCCTTATAATCACTTAATCATTTATTTGTCATTATTTAACTAGTGACTCTCCCACCAGACTGCAGACCCCACAAGGGAATACCCTTTGTTTCTTTGTCAACTTACTTCCATAAAGTTTAGTATTGTTCCTGGCTTTTAGTAGGTGTGCAATAAATACTACTGACTTAGTTATTGAACTGGAGGCCCCGCCCTAATCCCCTTTTAAATTTCTACTGTAGACATTTGGGACTTCTTGGAAGGGACTTGGGCAACGATGGGAAGCATCAGGGAAAGACCCAACTCAAGAGTGATTGGAAAGGGATATGGGCCAGGCGTGTCAACCTTCCACATTCCACTCAATGGCTACTTTTTTTTTTTTTTCCACAGAGGGCTCCAGTGAGGAGACACCATTCTTAGAGAACGGTCGGGTGAGTGAGGTGAAGCTTGGGTCTGGGAGGCAGCTGGCTAGTCTTACCATGTTATTCTCCTGCTCAAATAACTACCATGGCTCCCTCTGCCTTTTAGGACACACAAGCTCCCATGCAAGAATGGTTTGTCCTTTCTCCCAGGGGACATCTGGCAATGTCTGTGGATGTTTTTTGGTTGTCACAACTCGAGTGCTACTGGGCTCTAGGGGGTAGAGACCAAGGGTGCTGCTAAATAGTTATGCCCAAGGACAGTCTCCCACATTATCTGGTCTCAGATGTCAGTAAGCATTGAGAAACCGTGGGGGAGGTTTTTAGTGCCTCAGCTGTTGTTCAAAGACTGGCATCAGAAATATAGAGCTTAACTCCACCCCTGTCACCACTTCCCCTCCCCTGTCTTCCTCTGTAAGGTGCTCTTCATGGGTTCCAGACACCTCATACTTCAGGCCTTCATGCTCCCATAAACACAATGGAGTGAATGACATGCCCTTCACAGGGCTGTGTGTGGTCAATGAGAAGATACATATCAGGCTGAGAGTGCAGAGCCTACACCTTAATCAATGTTACTGCCTTCTGGACTCACCCAACTACACACAAGATATTCCTGCTTTCTCAATTCCAGGAAGAGCCTACCTAATTAGCTTTATTTCCTTGAAAGGAAATTCTGAGAAACAACAGAAGCAAAGAGCACTTTGCAAAAATGGCTACCCAAATATTTCAAAAAGTGGAAGAGATCATATGGACTGAGGATTTAGCTTCTCCAGGAAAGCATGAGAATTCTACTCTTGGTATAGGTAAGAAACATAGAACATTTTCCTTATGACCAAAACATTTTAGGAGGGTGATCTTGGGTCAGACCTTGTGTTTATGTTTCTGTGACATGGAAAATTCATTCAAGGGGTTCTTTCCAAATGCAGACCTGCTCCCAGGTGACTTTCCCTGGAAAACTTTTAAATGTTTAGCCTCTCTTGCTTAAAAACTTAAGTCACCCCATCACCAATACTCCAGTATACATTTTTCAAAGTTTTTTTATCTTTAAATATTATATGTAAAGGCGGAACTTGCCCACCTGGTTGCAGCTCCGGGAAGCATGGCCATCCCCTCTCTTCCCCTGGGTTGCTGTGGCCAGTGGATGCTGCTTAGACCATTTTGATCATCTCATCCCATCAGCCAGAGATGTGGAAGGGAATGCCATCTAGTCTACCTTGCATACAGTAGGGACCTTTCAAAGAAGAGAGTTCTTCAACAAATTTCTTTTGCATGAGAAGCGAGCAAAGCAGAACTAACTTTCTTAATGTTTCCAGTCTATGAAATCAAGAGGTGCAATGAGACAAGTGAGAAGACTGTTCTGGAAGCTGGAAATAACACTATGGATATTGACTGTACTGATGCTTTCAAAGGAGCTATAGGAGGTACTGTGTTTAAGATGAATTCTCCTGACCTCCAAATCCTAGGCACTATTGTCTCATTTCTAGGTGACCAGGCGAACTTACAAAGCCTTCAAGGCAGGGAGGACTCTACATGGTGACCACTAACCAGGCAATTTGGGGGGACACAGTTGTGGGTATTTTGTGACAGGCTGAGGTTCAAACAGGGATCCCTTGGCGTGCTTCCTTAAAAGGGACAGGCTGTTACATGCTCTGTTTCCATGTGATGGTCTGAAAAGGAAGCACTTGAAAGCAACAGATCCTTGTCACCTTAAACACTCTTTCCTTGAGAAGTGTTTTACGATCACCCTGTTTAATGAATAGACGGATATCTAGTAACGAGATTGAAACAGTGATCAAAAACCTCCCAAAAAACAAGAGCCCAGGACCTGATGAATTCCCTGGGGGAATTCTATGAAACTTTCAAAGAAGAAATAACACCTGTTCTCCTGAAGCTGTTTCAAAAAATTGAAGCAGAAGGAAAACTTCCAGACTCTTTTTTATGAAGCCAACATTACCCCGTTCACCCTATTTAAAATAGTCCCTAGCTTTCCTCTGTCCTGTGAGTTGGCAAACTTTTTCTGTGAAAGGGCCAGATGGTAATTTTTTTTCTCAAGTTCTTATTTAAATTCCAGTTAGTTAACATACAGTGTAATACTGGTTTCAGGTATAGAATTTAGTGATTCATCACTTACATACAACACCAAGTGCTCATCACAGGTGCCCTCCTTCATACCCATCACTTATTTAACCCATCCCTCTACCCACTGCCCCTCCAGGAACCCTCAGTTTGTTAAGAGTCTGTTTTTTGGTCTGTTTTATTCTTTTTTATGGTTAAGTAATATTCCATCATATAGATATAGATACAGATATAGATATAGATATAGATATAGATATAGATATAATCTCCCACAGCTTCCATCTTTATCCACTCATCAGTTGATGGATATTGGGCTCTTTCCATAGTTTGGCTAATGCTGCTATAAACTTCGGGGTGCATATATCCCTTGAAATCAGTATTTTTATATCCTTCAGATAAACACATAGTAGTGCAATTGCTGGATTATAGGATAGATCTATTTTTAACTTTTGGAGGAATCTCCATACTGTTTTCCACAGTGGCTGCACGAGTTTTCTTTCCCACCAGCAGTATAAGGGGGTTCCTTTTTCTCTGCATTCTTGCCAACATCTGTTGTTTCCTGTGTTGTTAATTTTAGCCATTCTGACAGGTGTGAGGTGGTATCTCATCATGGTTTTGATCTGTATTTCCCTGATGCTAAGTGATGTTGAATATCTTTTATGCGTTTGTTAATCATCTGTATATCTTCCTTGGGAAAAAATGTCTATTCATGTCTTCTGCCCATTTTCAACTAGATTATTTGTTTTCTGGATAAGTTTCTCTCATAAGTTCTTTATAAAATTAATCCTTTATCAGATATGTCATTTGCAAATATCTCCTCCCATTCCAAAGGTTGCCTTTGAGTTTTGTTGATTGTTTCCTTCACTGTGCAGAAGCTTTTTATTTTGATGAGGTCCCAATAGTTCATTTTTGCTTTTGTTTTCCTCGCTTGCTTGGGCCAGATGCTCGTTGTTATAACCACTCAATTCTGACATTCCAGTGGGAGAGCAGCCATAGATGGCATGTAAATGAAGGGGCATGGTTGTATGCCTTATGTATGAAGACAGGTGGTAGGCTGGATTTGATTCTCAGGCCATAGCTTGCCATCCCTGCCTTATTCCACCATCTCATTTAAATTACTGCACAGCATGTACACTATGCAATTTTTCTTAAGGCGTTTTTTGTCTGTCTCTCCCACTATAATATCAGCTCTCTGATGGCAATTACTCGGCCTGTTTTCTTCATTGTTGTATTCCAATGTCTGGACCACTGTCTGGCATACGCTAGATGCTCAGTAAATATTTTGTGAAAGAGTGAATAAATATTGGGGCGCCTGGGTGGCTCAGTGGGTTAAGCCTCTGCCTTCAGCTCAGGTCATGGTCCCAGGGTTCTGGGATCAAGCCCTGCATCGGGCTCTCTGCTCAGCAGGGGGCCTTCTTCCCCCTCTCTCTGCCGGCCTCTCTGCCTCCTTGTGATCTCTGTCTCTGTGCCAAATAAATAAATAAAGGTCTTTTAAAAAGAGCGAATAAATACAATAATGAAAGAGTGCATGAAAAATATTTCAAAGAGAAAGACCTGGGTCTCTGGAGAGAGTGAAATACCTACTGTATTTTCTCCAGAAAATTCCCAGCTACTGATTAATCTTCGCTCCTGATTGGGAGCTCTCAGATGGAGAAGGGGGAAGAAAAAGAGCTACAAATGAGTTGGTGTTTAAAATGGAGTAAATAATAATAGAGGTGGAAAGTAGCTTTGACTAAAACTGGGGGTGGTGGCCCACAAATAATTGCAGTTTAAGAAATACTACATTGTGTGACAGAGCATCATATGTGAATTTACCTTCTGTGAATTAAATTATTCTTGCATGAAATGGGGAGGGAAGGAGGACGGGAGAAGGAGAAACAGAGAAAGATGGAGGGAAGGAGGATGAGAGAATGAATTAAAAGAATGTGTCATCCTGCGTACCTTTCCTTACCTTTCTAAATTAGATAGCCTGGGGGTGCCTGGGTGGCTCAGTCTTTAAGCAGCTGCCTTTGGCTCAGGTCATGATCCCACAGTCTTGGGATCAAGCCCCACATCAGGCTTGAGCCTGCTTCTCCCTCTCCTATTCCCCCTGCTTGTGTTCCCTCTCTCTCTCTTTCTCTCTGTCAAATAAATAAATAAAAATCTTTAAAAAATAAATTAGATACCTCAGAGTGAGCTTGAGTTGGAAGATGGGAATATGTGATCTCCTCATTCCCACCTGAGTTCCACCTGCTCTTTTGAGGACAAATATCTTGCCTCATGGCTCTGATTTTGATGTCTTAGGGCTCATATATATTTTTACAATACATTAATGGATATTTTGCACACATATCTCTTATAATGTGTGATACATTATAATATGTATTACATATACAAAATACTGTACCCCAAACCATACACCAGGTATTGATGGGACAACATAAAGGATTTCCAAGAGCGATTTTGACTATACACTATGTTTGCCTTATGACTCTCAACAAGACACTGATTTCCCATAATATGGATGCCCTCTAAAGTGATTTCTCTCCTGTTTTCTCAGATAGAAGTGCAGTTGCACTTGTCACTTATCAGTCTTTTGGGGATATGCCGAATGGGTCCTTTTTTAATGATGGAAGAGGGACACAGGAAGTGAAACTGAACTCTCATGTTGTGAGTGGCACCATTAGTACGAGGAAAAAAGTGTATCTGTTTGAACCTGTGTTCCTGACCTTCCAGCATATTCAGGTGAGCAAAATCCAGAGCTGGTTCTCTGTACATTACCTCAAAGAGGTGTGTTACGGTCCTGCCAAGAAACTGAATCCAACTCTGCTCGTTCAGAGTTAACAGAACCAACAGGAAATGTTGAGGCACCCAGAGATTGGCACCATGGGAAGCTATTATCATGTTTAAGGCCAAATAGGCCATGGAGGGATGGGCATTGTTGAGCCCAGTGAGAGCAGGAGATTTGCCCTGCTGGAGATGGTGATATCCTGAAGCAGAAGAAGCATCTAGAAGAAATGCCTGACTTCCTTCTCCTCTCATCTAAGGATTTCTCACCAGTTCCTCTCATTGATTGTCCCAATGACAAGGAGCTTGGGTAAAGCAGTTCATAAGGGTCAATCCCTAGGGCTCTGAGATGACCAGAGAAGGATAGGATAAAGGAAGAATAAAGCCCACAGCAGGTGTGGTCATATAAAACTTCCCCACAAGTGGTCTAGGTAATGGGATTTTACCATTCCAGTTTCTAATGCAATGCATCCATAACTAACCAGTAAAATTGAGATAATAAAACCAGAAAGAGCCTTACTTTCAGGCTATTCTCTTTTCAGCCTGGTGGTACAAGAACAAAACCTTTCTGTGTCTCCTGGAATGGATCAGAAGAGGGGGGCATCTGGTCAACACAGGGCTGCTATCATGTGGGGAGCAACAATTCACACACTGAATGCAAGTGCTTCCACCTCTCCAGCTTTGCTGTCCTCATGGCTCTTGTTCCCGAGGTACCAAGATTCATCGTCCCCTCCTGGTATCTGACTGTGTCCAAGAAACTGTGAGATTGTCCTCTTAGTGTCTTAGAAAAAGACTCTGAGATAAGGAGTCAGGTGGGAGTAGTTTACTTGAGAGGTAATTCCAGGAAGCACCAATAAGGAGCTGGGAAATGAAACAAGAAAAAACAGAAGTTAATGCACACAGCATTATCACGCCACTCATCACTTTGGGCATCTGGAACCTAATTCCCTCTAGAGTACTCTAGGAGTTAGTGTAGGGGATGCAGCTGAGTCATCCTAACTGAACTGCAAGAGAGATAGGCTACCTATGCACAACCTCCTCTCAGGCATTGGTTGAAAGCTGCATCTGGGGTGAGGCCATTAATTCTGGCAGAATTCTGTCCATGGGCGTGGGCAGAGTAAGCTCAAGCTAGCAGAGAAAGCCCTCAAACACTAGGAAGTTGGGTTGTCAGCCCCTATAGTGGCCGGGTCTGGGGTCTAAGAGGATCAGAAATCAAGCATCCGTTACTCTGCAAGAGACAGTTACAACTGGTCAGACAGGAAAGAAGGTAACTGACTGTTACCAGTGAAAAAGTATTGGTCCTTGAACTTCCCAAGTCCCAGCCACATCTAGGATAAGCCAGATTTAAAGAAATTTACCTAACTTCTTATCGTATTTCTTTTAAGATCTCAATTATTGAGCATTTACTGTATGACATCCATTGTATTACACATTTAAATGCATGGCCTCATTTTCTTCATTCAACAAATTTGCATATGAATGCCTACTATATGCCAGATGCTGTTCTAGGCATTGAGGATACAGCAGAGAACAAAACAGATAAAGAAGTTCTAACCTTCATGGAAATGACTTTGGAGAGCTATGTTGTCCAATAGGATCACCAGCCACATATGGCTGTTGGGCACTTGAAATGTGTCTAGTGTGTCTCGAGAATGAACTCTTAAATTTTATTTAATTTTAATTTATTTAAATTAAGAAGCAGTGTGAAGTATGTTTCTTTTCTTTTCATTGTTGTTAATGTTTTTTTTTCCTTTTTTAAAAATTTAATTTCTTTTCAGTGTAACAGAATTCATTGTTTATGCACCACACCCAGTGCTCCATGCAATACGTGCCCTCCATAAAACCCACCACCTGGCTCCCCCAACCTCCCACTGCCTGGCCCATCAAAACCCTCAAAATGTTTTTCAGGGTCCATAGTCTCTCATGGTTCAACTCCCCTTCCAGTTTCCCTCAACTCCCTTCTCCTCTCCATCTCCTCATGTCCTCCATGTTATTTGTTATGCTCCACAAATAAGTGAAACCATATGATAATTGACTCTCCTCTTGACTTATTTCACTCAGCATAATCTCTTCCAGTCCCGTCCATGTTGATACAAAAGTTGGGTATTCATCCTTTCTGATGGAGGCATAATACTCCATAGTGTATATGGACCACAACTTCCTTATCCATTCGTCCGTTGAAGGGCATCTTGGTTATTTCCACAGTTTGGCGACCGTGGCCATTGCTGCTATGAACATTGGGGTGCAGATGGCCCTTCTTTTCACTACATCTGTATCTTTGGGGTAAATACCCAGTAGCGCTATTGCAGGGTCATAGGGAAGTTCTATTTTTAATTTCTTAAGGAATCTCCACACTGTTTTCCAAAGTGGTTGCACCAACTTGCATTCCCACCAACAGCATAAGAGGTTCCCCTTTCTCCACATCCTCTCCAACACACGTTGTTTCCTGTCTTGCTAATTTTGGCCATTCTAACTGGTGTAAGGTGGTATCTCAATGTGGTTTTGATTTGAATCTCCCTGATGCCAGTGATGATGAACATTTTTTCATGTGTCTGATAGCCATTTGTATGTCTTCATTGGAGTGTCTTTTCATGTCTTCTGCTCATGGACATAGACAATATGTCAGAAAGGGAATTCAGGCTAATAATTATCCAGGCAATAGCTAAGTTGGAGAAAGCCATGGATGACAAAATGGAATTGATTAGGGCAGAAGTGA
Source organism: Taxidea taxus jeffersonii (assembly GCA_003697995.1). Classification (NCBI taxonomy): domain Eukaryota; kingdom Metazoa; phylum Chordata; class Mammalia; order Carnivora; family Mustelidae; genus Taxidea; species Taxidea taxus. Next base: position 41,786 of record ML106531.1, read on the forward strand.
AAGCCACCAGGGATAATGTTCACAATGTTCTCAATGAGTTCCAATCTAATCTAAATTCTCTAAAAGCTAGGGTAACTGAGACAGAAGATAGAATTAGTGATCTGGAGGACAAACAGATAGAAAGGATCAGGAGGAAGCCTGGAACAAACAGCTTAGAAGCCACGAAAACAGAATTAGGGAAATAAATGACATCATGAAACGTTCCAACATCAGAATTATTGGAATCCCTGAGGGAGAAGAGAAAGAAAGAAGACTAGAAGATATAGTTGAACAAATTCTCCATGAAAATTTTCCCAATATGGCGAATGGAACCAGCGTTCATGTACTAGAGGCAGAACGGTCTCCCCCCAAGATTATAGAATCTAGAAAGACCTCAAGACACCTGATAATGAGAATGATGAATCATAATTGTAGACAGGACCTCTTGAAAGCAGCTAGGACAAAGAAGTTCCTTACGTACAGAGGAAAGCCCATCAGAATAATGTCAGACCTGTCCGCAGAAACCTGGCAAGCCAGAAAGGGCTGGCAAGACGTATTCGGGGCACTAAATGAGAAGAACATGCAGCCAAGAATACTTTATCCAGCAAGACTGACATTCAAAATGGATGGAGAGATAAAGAGTTTCCAAGACCAGCAAGATTTAAAGAAGTATGTGACCAACAAGCCAACATTGCAGAAAATATTGGGGGGGGGGTGTTCTATAAAAGAGGAAAAATCCCAAGAATATAATTGAACAGAAATATATGGAGACAATCTACAGAAAGAAACACTTCAAAGATAACACAATGTCGATAAAAATGTATCTCTCAATAATCACTCTCAATGTGAGTGGCCTAAATGCACTCATAAAATGACACAGGGTTGCAGATTGGATAAAATGACAGGACCCATCCATATGTTGTCCACAAGAGACTAATTTTGAGCCTAAGGATACACCCAGACTGAAAGTGAAGGGATGGAGAAGCATTTTTCATGCCAATGGGCCTCAAAAGAAGGCCAGGGTAGCGATTCTCATTTCAGATAAATTAGATTTTAAACTAAAGACTGTAGTCAGAGATACAGAAGGACACTACATAATTCTTAAAGGGACTATCCACCAAGACGATCTAACAATTGTAAATATTTATGCCCCCAATATGGGAGCAGCCAAGTACCTAAGAAACTGTTAATCAAGATAAAGAGTCATATTGATAGGAATACATTAATAGTAGGGGATCTTAACATGCCACTCTCAGTAATAGACAGATCATCCAAGCAGAAAATCAGTAAAGAAACAAGAACATTGAATGAAACATTGGACCAGATGGACCTCATAGATATATACAGAACGTTCCACCCTAAAACAACAGAATACTCATTCTTCTCAGGTGTACATGGAACCTTCTCCAGAATAGACCACATACTGGGTCACAAATCAGGGCTCAACTGATACCAAAAGATTGAGATGATTCCCTGCATATTTTCAGATCACAATGCTTTGAAACCGGAGCTCAATCACAAGGAAAAGTTTGGAAGGAACTCAAACACCTGGAAGCTAAAGACCACCTTACTAAAGAACGCTTGGATCAACCAGGAGATCAAAGAAGAACTTAAGCAATTTATAGAAACCAATGAGAATGAAGACACTTCGGCCCAAAACCTATGGGATACAGCAAAGCAGTCCTAAGGGGGACATACATAGCCATCCAAGCCTCCCTCAAAAAAAAAATTGAAAAATCCAGAATACACAAGCTGTGAAATATGTTTCCATCAACTACAACTTCACTTGTAGGGCTTCATTTCACTTTTATCATTGAAATAAAAGTATCTGAATTCAGATGTGTTGTAAGCCTAAAATACACCCTGGATTTCAAAGGCTTAATTATGGAAGAAAGTATCAAATATCTCATTTAATAATTATTTTACATTGATTGTAATTTGAACTGATTGCATTGTTGTTATATGATTATATTCAATACATTGGACAGATAATAGTTTAAATATATCCTATTAAATTAATTTGACCCGATTCTTTTTACATTTTTAAAGATACGGCTACTAGCAAATTTAAAATTCCACATATGGCTCACATTTTCCTTTTGGACAACACCAGGCTAGTGGTTTTGGTTTGTTGTTGTTGTTTTTTTTAAAGATTTATTTATTTATTTATCTGTCAGAGAGTGAGCACAGGCAGACAGAGTGGCAGGTAGAGGCAGAGGGAGAAGCAGGCTCCCTGGCGAGCAAGGAGCCCAATGTGGGACTTGATCCCAGGACGCTGGGAATCATGACCTGAGCAGAAGGCAGCCACCCAACCAACTGAGCCACCCAGGTGTCCCCGGTTTTGGTTTTTCAATAGCCTTGTGTGGTGAATGTTATTAGTGTACCCATTTTTTTCTTTTTTTTTTTTTTTAAGATTTTATTTGTTTATTTGACAGAGATCACAAGTAGGCAGAGAGGCAGGCAGAGAGAGAGAGAGAGAGGAGGAAGCAGGCTTCCCACCGAGCAGAAAGCCCGAAGTGGGGCCCAATCTCAGGACCCTGGGATCATGACCTGAGCTGAAGGCAGAGGCTTTAACCCACTGAGCCACCCAGGTGCCCTAGTGTACCCATTTTTTAAAAAAGATTTTTATTTATTTATTTATTTGACAGAGAGAAATCACAAGTAGGCAGAGAGGCAGGCAGAGAGAGAGAGGAGGAAGCAGGCTCCCCGCCAAGCAGAGAGCCCAATGCAGGACTCGATCCCAGGACCCTGAGATCATGACCTGAGCCGAAGGCAGAGGCTTAGCCCACTGAGCCACCCAGGTGCCTCTAGTGTACCCATTTTGAAGATGAGAACATCAAATCTCAGAGAGGTTAAGTCAGTTGTTTAAAGGAACGAACTGGGAAGCCCATCAGACTCCCCATAAGAAATATAACTGCAAAATTGGAAACTATAATTGATTCTTAACTTGGTGGCTCATAGGTGGATCCTGTGCTGACTGTGATCACCTACGTGGGGCTGAGCCTCTCTCTGCTATGCCTCCTCCTGGCAGCCCTCACCTTCCTCCTGTGCCGACCCATCCAGAGCACCAGCACTTCCCTCCACCTGCAGCTCTCCATCTGCCTCTTCCTGGCCCACCTGCTCTTCCTTACAGGGATTGCTCAAACTGAGCCTAAGGTAGGTGATTTAACCTAATAACCTTGTTGTCATCATCAAATCTAGCCTTCTTGTCTTGAGGAAGGATGGAGAGAAGGCAAGAGCCAGCAGCAGTGGTAACAATATGGATGGAACTAGAGGGAATTGTGCTGACATAATGAGTCCATCAGAGAAAGATAAATACCATGTGATTTCACTCATATGCAGAATTTTAGATATAAAACAGGTGAACATAGGAGAAGGGAAGGAAAAATAAGATAAAAACAGAGAGGGAGACAAACCATAAGTGACTTTTTAATTTTTATTTTATTTTTTATTTTTTTAAGTCATCACATTTTTAGTATGTTCAGTTAGCCACCGTATAGTACATCATTAGTTTTTGATGTAGTGTTCAATAATGTAGTTGCATATAAAACCCAGTGCTCATCACAACATGCACCCTCCCCCCACCCTCCTCCCCTCTGAAAACCTCAGTTTGTTTCCTGGAGTCCATAGCCTCTCGTGGTTTATCTCCCTCTCTGATTTGCCCCCCTTCAGTTTTCCCTCCCTTCCCCTATGGTCTTCCATGCTATCCTTATGTTCCACATGAGTGTAACCATATGATAATTGTCTTCCTTTGCTTGATTTATTTCACTCAGCATAATCTCCTCCAGTTTCATCCATGTCAGTGTGAATGGTGGGTATTCATCCTTTCTGGTGGCTGAGTAATATTTCATTGTATATATGGACTACATCTTCTTTAACTTTTCATCTATTGAAGGGCAGTTTGGCTATTGTGGACATTGCTGCTATGAACATTGCGGTACATATGGCCCTCCTTTTCACTGCATCTGTATCTTCGGGGTAAATTCCCACTAGTGCAATTGCAGGGTCATAGGGTAGCTCTATTTTTAATTTTTTGAGGAACACCCACACTGTTTTCCAAAGTGGCTGTACCAACTTGGATTCCCACCAACAGTGTAAGAGGGTTCCCCTTTCTCCACATCCTCTTCAACACTTGTTGTTTCCTGCCTTGCTAATCTTTGCCATTCTAACTGGTGTAAGATGGTACCTCAAAATATTTTTTAATTATTTTTTTAACATATAATGTATTATTCTTGATGTCGTTTTTATTTGAATCTCCCCAATGGCTAATGATAATGAACATTTTTTCATGTCTGTTAGCCATTTGTATGTCTTCTTTGAAGAAGTGTCTGTTCATGTCTTCTGCCCATTTTTTGACATGATTATCTGTTTTTTGGGTGTTGAGTTTGAGAAGTTCTTTATAGACCTTGGATATTAGCCCTTTGTCCATTGTGTCATTTGTGAATATCTTCTCCATTCCGTGGGTTGCCTCTTTGTTTTGTTGACTGTTTCCTTTGCTGTGCAGAAGCTTTTTTTTTTTTTTTTGTGCAGAAGCTTTTGATCTTGATGAAGTCCCAAAAGTTCATTTTCCCTTTTGTTTCCCTTGCCTTTGGAGATGTATCTTGAAAGAAGTTGCTATGGCCGATGTTGAAGAGGTTACTGCCTATGTTATTCTCTAGGATTTTGATGGATTCCTGTCTCACATTGAGGTCTTTCATCCATTTTGAGTTTATGTATGGTGTAAGAGAATGGTCCAGTTTTATTCTTCTATATGTAGCTGTCCAATTTTCCCAGCACCATTTATTGAAGAGACTGTCTTTTTTCTACTGGATATTTTTTCCTGATTTGTCAAAGATTAGTTGACTATAGAGTTGAGGGTCCATTTCTGGATTCCCTATTCTGTTCCATTGATCTATGTGTCTGTGTTTGTGCCAATACCATTCTGTCTTGGTGATCACAACTTTGTTTTAAAGATTTGTTTAAATTTATTTTGAGAAAGAGAGTGATTGAGAGAGAGAGAGAGAGCAAGCAGGGGGAGGGGCAGAGGGAGAGAGAGAATCCCAAGCAGACTCCCTGCTGAGAATGGAGCCTGACTTGGGGCTTGATCCCACAATCCTAAGTTCATGACCTGAGCCCAAACCAAGAGTTGGTTGCTCAACCAACTGAGCTACATTGTGCCCCAAGAGACTCTTAACTATAGAAGACAAACTGAGGGAGCAGGGAGATGTAGTCTCTGCCTAGGAAGTTCCATCCTAGTGGCAAGTCTTTAGTCTGGAATCAAGGGTGGAGGAAGTTTTGAATTCTGGGTGGACAGTGACTTTGCTACACTAATGATGTTAGCTTTTGTCTCCATTATGATCACAGTCATCATCATATCCAGGAGAAATTGGAACTAGATGTGTTCCAAAGCTCCTTTTAACCCTAAAAGACTATGATCTCACAGCCAGAAGGTTATGAAAGCACCATCCCCCACCCCTAGACCCCCAGGAGGCTGTACATTGCTATGGTTAAGAGTAAGTATAGTGTCTGGAGACAGTTTGGATTTCAAATCCATTTTTATTTTTTGCCAGCTATGTGGTTTTGGATGAGAATCTACCTTTTGGACCCCAGTTTCCTCATTAGGAAATGGACAGTGTTGGCAGAGTACAGTGCTGACACTGATTCTGGCCTACTCTCTGTTTCTGTTAAAAAAAAAAACAACTCTGTTTTGTAAAACGGTCTTTTTGTTGTTGTTGTTGTTGTTGTTATTGTTTTATTGGAACCACAGCCACCAATGTCTGAGAGCTATTTTTTAGACCCTCAGTGGATTGATGATGCCCACCCTCAGTCTCCTGACTCAAATGCTAATGCACAATTCCTGAAACACCCTCATAGACATACTCAGAAATGATGTTTTACGTATTATCTGGGCATTCCTTAGCGTAGTCCAGTTGACACATAAAATTAAGCATCGAGGGCATCCAAAGGGCAAGGGCCATGGACTATTCATCTACCAACACCGGTCTGTCATGGATCTGAAGACTATTCCCAGAACATTCATCCCTCTGCGTTACTGGACTGCTCCATACATAGGGTAAGTATGGGGCCAGTGAAAGCTCCCCAAAACTGTATTGCCCCCCAACAAAATGTCACAGGTGTTAGAATTGAAAAGCAAGTCAATATCCAGGAAATACTAAGTACTAAGGACATGATCAGGTACAGACCACATTCCTTGTCTCCCCTCCAGGTGCTGTGCTCCATCATCGCTGGGGTGCTGCACTACCTCTACCTGGCCTCCTTCACCTGGATGCTTCTTGAAGGGCTGCATCTCTTCCTCACCATTAGGAATCTCAAGGTGGCCAACTACACCAGTGCAGGCAAATTCAAGAAGAAGTTCATGTACCCTTTAGGCTATGGGATTCCAGCTCTCATTGTGGCTGTGTCTGCAATAGTAGGACCCCAAAACTATGGCTCACATACTCAGTAAGCATGCTCTGTGCCTTTCTGGTGGAAATGGTGTCCATGACTGATACATGATCTGAAATCAAAAACATTTCAGTTCTTTTCCTGTTGTGAATTATACTTCACAAAACCAATCCCGTTTTATTTTTATTTTTATTTATTTATTTTTATTGTGTACCAGTCCTGTTTTAAGCCAGAATTCTATTTGTCCTTAGAAATTCCTAGAGCAATGGTTCTCAGCATCTTTGGGGTTGGATCCTTTTGAGACTTTTGGTGAAATCCAGGGCCCAATTTCAAAATAGGGATGTACCTTTCAGACAAATGTACTTACAATACAACTTTGAATACAACTTCAGGATATTAGGGACAAAAAAATACACAGGAAATTCAGGGATGGAAGAGCTCACCTGTGGCCTCTGTGTTCTGGAAGATTCTGAAAGCGTATCCTGAAGAACTTGAGATTCATCCCAAAATATAGAAAGTAACAACAATGGCAACAAATCTTGAAGGACTGGGATGCATTAGAAATAGTGCATATATAATGTCTCAGTCTCCCCCTGATCCTGTGGGGTCAGTACTGTTCATCACCTCACACACAGGACATCTGGGTCTTAGTGCATCTAAGAAACTTTCCTACGGTGTCAGCTAAAAGAAGAATTAGTCAGAATTCCTCACTAAAGGAATTGCTGCTGCACTAAAGAAGTTTGCAAAGCCATGCAAAGTTAGTAAAGGACGTTATTATTTTGGCAATGGGGCTTTGGTTAGAGAGTAGGCACGCATGTGCAAAAACAACATGAAGGTGTCTCTCCTGAAGAAATGATGTCCTTTCTCCAGCCTGAACCCTGTGTCTTGCCAGAACAATTCTGGAGATCTCATGGTAGCATGTATCAGTGGTTGGCAAACTATCTATAAAGAGCCAAATGGTAACTGTTTTTGTCTCTGCGTCCATATGGTGTTTGTGGAAATTACTCGGTATTGCCTTTGTTGTGGGAGTGCAGCCAATTCATACACCATATATAAATGAATGGATGTGGTTATGTTTCAATAAAGCTTTATTTACAAAAACAAAGAGTGGACTGGAATTAGACTGTGTTAGTAACACCTGGAATAGAAATTAAGTGCGGGAGCTTTTCTGCTCACCGAGTGTGGGCAATTGCTTGTCACATTTCCTAGTTTTATGCTGCCAGATCTTTATTCAGAGTAATTTATACTATCTTTGCCAACATAGGGCATGACTTAATAAAAAGTATTTGAGCAACAGAGTACTTGTACATGGAAAATACTTAGTGTTGGTAGGTTTTCTTGCTGTAGTTAAAGTACTGCTTTTATTCTCTTTCTTATAATAATAATTATTTTGGGGTATAATTTATTGAGCCTTACCTGTTTGCCAGGAACCATACTCAAAAACTATGTACACATTATCTCATTTGATGTTTCCTGCAAGATCTATATGAGGAAAACTGCAAAAATCTCATGAGAGAAATCAAAGAAGATTCAAATAAATGGAGGAATAGTCCATGTTCATGGATAGGAAGATTCAATATTGTCAAGAAGTCAGTTCTTCCTAACTTGATCTATAGATTCAATGCATTTCCAATCATAATCCCCCAAAATATTTTTTAGATAATGATAAACTGATTCTAATATTTATATAAAGAAGAAAAAAAGATCCTGAATAGCTAACACAATATTGAAAGAGAGGAGCAAAGTCAGAGGACTGACCCTACCTGACTTCAAGACTTGGCATATAGCCACCATAATCATTTAATCTTTTCAATACTTCTGTTTGCCCTCACTTTACACTTGAGGGAATCGAGGCTTAGATTATACAGCTTGTGTCAGATGAGGACCCATGTCTGACTGCATCTAAAGTCTAGGTTCTGAACTAAATGGTTCTCTGCACTGGTTAGATCTTGCTACACGAGTCTGAATTCAAGTTCTCTGCCTTCTGAGAAGTAGGCAGCTTATGCATACCCCTCTCTCAACAGCTGCTGGCTCAAGCTGGATAAAGCGTTCATCTGGAGTTTCATGGGACCAGTGGCAGTCATTATCTTGGTGAGTAACTAGTGACAGTTATTTATGGGTCTGCCTGCCCTGAGTTGACCAAGCATGGAGTGTGTATTTTTTTTCCATGAAAATGGAAATGAAGTGAAGGTAAGAAAATACAGCCTAATAATGATTAACTCCTCTTCCTCGAAATACTGTCATCATGTCTTTGCCTTGCTCCCTTATAGATTACTTGTTGCTTTGATAGAACTCTGCTGGGTATTCCAAAAATCCCACGTTTGTTTATTCAACAAACATTTAGCAAGTATCTCGTCTGCACAGAGTGCCATGTTCTCCTGTTTGCCAACAACTTCCTGATCACATCCATTGTCCTGGTATAGACATTAATAGTAATCTTTCACTTTCAAGGTGTCTTGATTTGAATGATATATTATATAGACACCCTAGTCAGTCACCAAGTGCCACAGGTCATATACATGCAATGTGCTGTATAAAAGACCAGATCATATGTGCATAGCATGCTATGAAGCCTGTATCTTTTGGGAAAAGATATTTAGGTCAACATCAAATTGGGTTGCATGACATGGCCTCAAAAAAAATTCCAAGTTAATATTTCATTCTGTGTCCACAGATAAACTTGGTGTTATACTTCCAAATTCTGTGGATTTTGAGAAGCAAACTTTCCTCCCTCAATAAAGAAGTTTCTACCATTCAGGACACCAGGTAAGAAGGTCCCAGAATCAGTGGTATCCACAGATTTTCCTACAGGACTACATTTCTTTCTGCCTGGGAAAGAAAAACCTATACATGAAAAACCATTTCATTGTTAGATATCCATGGTATTGGGTAAATCATGCATGAGGTACAACTTCTAAAAGTAAAAACTATAATTTTCAGGTAGCTTAGTGTACTCCTTGATCTCTTTATTCAACAAATATTCATTGGGTGGCATTTGTGTAGCAAATACTTTGTATCACATAATCTTCATATGAAATTCATGCCAAGAGTATTGACATTATCCCCCCTCCTCCACCCCATGAGTCCACCCACTTCTGGGTATTCCATTATCCTTGGTTGTAGGCACTCAGTTCTTATTGTGTTGATCTAAATGATTAAAAATAGTGGTAAGAACAACTAACATTAATTAGGAACTTGATAGATATTGGGAACTTACCAATATTCTTTCCTTTTTTTATTGTGTTATGTTAGTCACCATAAAATACACCATTAGTTTTTGATGCAATGGTCCAAGATTCATTGTTTATGTACAACACCCAGTGCTCCATGCAATATGTGCCTTCCTTAATACCCACTACCGGGGTATAATATTCTTTCACTGAATGCTCATAACTCCAATCTATGTGGTGGGCACAACTACCATCCCCCCATCGATAAGAGAAGCAACTGCTTATTTTTCCCAAGAGTGGGCAAAAACCTTACATTGGTGATGAATCATGTGGACAAAACTTAAAGGAATATCCTTCTAATTTCAGACCCTGGCTTTGATCTCATCTACTTATCAGACCAACCTAACATCTCTTTGCCTTAGTGTTTTCAGTCTTGGAGGGTCACAGCTCACCCTTCTTGGCATTTCTTCATTCCTCTATATGTGTTGAATGTATGCAGGATCACGCCCCTGTGTGCATGTGCATGTGTGCGTGCGCACACAGACACACACACATTCACACATGTCATCTCTCCTAGACAGTTGCCACAAACAACCCCATTCTGTTTTATAAAAACATAATTTTCATTTGAAGAAATATAACAGCATGTTATATTCTAAAGTGATGATATCATCATCAACACATTTTCAATACAAATTTCTAGAAGGCACTTCCACACATCTCCCAAAAGAACCAGGTAAAAGACTTGCAGATAAATCATTTCCAAGAATAGGAGAAAGCATTATTCTCAGAAACATCCATTGAAAACATGGGTTCTGCCTCATCTTTGAGTGATATGACTTTGCCTAAGTCACTTATGCACATGAGGTTCATGTGAAGTTTACATCAGGTACTATGTGCAGAGCATTTAGCACAGCGCCCAACACATAGTGATAAGTGATACTTGTTATTGCTCTGGTTCCTTTTCAGAATCATGACATTTAAAGCCATTATTCAGCTATTTATCCTGGGCTGTTCTTGGGGCCTTGGCTTTTTTATGATTGAAGACGTTGGGAAGGTGATTGGATCAGTCGTTGCATATATGTTCACCATCATCAATGTCCTGCAGGGTGTTTTGCTCTTTGTGGTACACTGTCTCCTTAATCGCCAGGTAAGGGTAATTATTTTGTCTCTCACCAGCCAACTCCCAAAGTTTTATTGAATGGCCATTCACATTCTCACCCTTCCCTGACCTTTCATATTTGTTTTTGGGGTTGCCTTCATTCTGAAAGGAGGCTTTAAATAATGGCTTGG
>ML106532.1:0-17222 GCA_003697995.1 Taxidea taxus jeffersonii
AACATTTTGGTTATGAAAGGTAAATTAGGCCTGGTTCCGGAATGAAAAGATTAAAACAAAAGGAGCTGTTAAATGAATGTTGTACCTAGATGGAGGTAATGTGAGATGGATTTCAGTATCCTAAAGATGGTTTTTAGTATCCTAACAATAGGGTTTCATTGTTAGGAATGCCAGAACATGAAGGGGCAGGTTTTTCTGTGTGGATGCTCACTACTTTGTTTCTCTCCACATCAGACTTCCAAAGAATGGAACTGGTAATATGTCTCTTCATTACCAGGCCTTCCATCTGTTAAGGAAACACCAAGGTACATAGCATGTGATCAGCTAACTTCCTGAGGTCAACCCACCTTTGACATGGTCTCAATGTGTGGGGCTTCTAATAAATCTTTGAACCCTGTGTACTTCAGTTTCCTCATCTAACAAAAACAGAGAATAATTTCCATTATCCAGTTTATAGAGTTACTGAGATAACCGAATGGCTGTATAATGTATTTAGCAAGTTGACTACTGCTTTTGCAAATAAAATGTGGAGATACATGAAAAATCCACTCAGGATACTTAGAGCCAAATAGCTTTTCCCCCTTATTCAATGACAGTTAATAGAATAAATAGAATTAATAAATGATTCTGCAATAAGAAGGTGACCATAATGCAAGAACCAAATGAAAAATTTATATTGGAGTAAAAACTGAAATGGAAAGCTAGACATTATGCTTAGTACTCTCAACAAAATTTAAAATAAGAAAAATAGCTTGCGATAACAGACAAGAAAGATAAAATAATGTGGCAACTGGATCAGTGAAGAAAGTTAACCAATTCAAAGGACAAATGTAAGGGAACAAGAGCAGAATAGTAATAAAAATCCCTTTTGGACAAATACAACAGAAATGGTGGTATAGGGAATAGGCTTGAGAGTTTAAGCAGAAACCACAAGAACTAGAAGAAAATGAAATTTAATAATTCTATCCTGGACTGCTGGTGTATTTCTAAGATGGATAGCAAAGACAAGAACTTTACAGAAAAACAATGATAGGTTTAGTTAAATAACACTGAGCAGTATATTTTACGAAATGAAGAAGCTTAAAAGGCAAATAAACTGGAAAAAAAAATGATCTTATCCTATATGAAGTTGAGATTTCTTGGAAACACCTAGACATCTCCAGACAAATTCAGTAAAGCCAATCAAGTTACAATGAAGTTATTATTGGTTCATACTATTCATTTCCTTGAGTAGTGGGTCAGATGAAAAGATAAAGTGTTTGTCAGATGTATTAGTTTCCTAGGGCTGTCATAACAAGGATCACATCCTTGGTTGCTTATCAACAACAGAAATTTGTTCCCATACAGTTCTGAAAGCCAGAAATCTAAGATCAATGTATTGGCAAAGCCACACACCCTTGAAAGCTTGAGAGGAGAATTCTTTGAGTTAGTCAGCTTCTGGTGGCCCCAGCTGTTCATTCTTGACTTGAGACTGTTCACCTCCAATCTCCTACTCTTTCTTGACATGGCCTTCTCCTTCTTCCTGTGAGTTTTGCCTGTCAGTGGATATAGATCATCTCAACTAGATATCCTTAACTTAATTGTATCTGCAAAGACTTTTTTGAAATGAGGTCACATTTTTTTAAATGAGGTCACTGAGATGAATATATATATTTTTGGCAGCTACAATTCAACCCACTATGCCAGAGCTGTTATTTATTCAATAAGAGGAATATTTTTCCATTATGGTAGATTATTCTAGTCAAAGGAACGTGTGATTTTTAATCCCAAATTTAGAGTATTCTACTTCTGTTCTTTCTTCTCTAACTGAATTATTTCTAGAATGTGTGTGTGTGTGTGTGTGTGTGTGTGTGTGTGTGTGTGTTTAGGGGAGTGGATACTGTCAATTTTACCTACTGTAAAATTCAATACTAGTTCCAGGAAAGGAGAGTTGTTTACTTTTTGGCTCTGACATTTATGTAACTCTATGAATCTCCTTGTGCACTGGCATTTTTAATAAATCAGAACTGGATCACCTTATTTATAGCAGAAAATTTAACATAATACTGTATTGGCCAGAAATTCTGTTTATGAATTTTCCCTCCCAAATATACATATTTTAATGTTCAAAATCTCTTTCCTGCTCTATGAATCACATTGTACATATCTTATATTTATACTTGATAAGTGGGGCCTGATGTCAAAAAACAATAAAAACTGACCTCAACTCTGCCAGAAACATAGTAAATATTCAGTTAATAGTTATTGAATGAATGAAAAATGAATGACTGAGTGCTTTATTACAGATTTGCATAAATATCAGAGCAAGTTCAGAGCTTCTAAAAATCGCCAAATTTTCCACTCACAGAGGAGAACTGAAGCAGGTTCTGACATAGACCTTTAAGAACTTGGAAATTCTTAATGTGATTGTGATTGTAATGGAGAAAAATGTCAGTGGCAGTTCAGACCAACGTTGCAAGAGTCCTATGGAGAGCTATTCTGTCATTTCAGAAAGCTGTAGGGTCTGCCATGCAGCTGCTTCCCTCAGGTTCTGCAAGCACATTTTCCCCACACAAATCCTCTCAACGTCCATACCTCTACCCCTTCTACCTGTAATGGCCTTAGGTCACAAATATACACAAAGTTTACTTGCTCATGTAGCTCCAGGAAAGAAACCATTTTATTTGGAAAAAGGAAATAAGCACAGATAAATTAAGTGATTTAATGAAGACCACACAGCATGCCTACTACTGAATTAGGACTCAAAACTGTGACTTTTAGTTTCCTGATAATTTCTATGGGAAATACTAGAGAAACTAAGTACACATGCAGTACGAAATTGTGCCTGATGGTAACTGCTGCTTTGTTGAAAATTCCCTTTTTCTCCTAATGTACAGAATTGGTAATGTACAATCAGACCACAAAATATATTACAGCCAGACATTCATTAAGTGATGTAGCAGATTCCGGGAAAGGACATGTTAAAGTTTATGAAAAGCTGAGGTCCAAGAAGATGCAGGCGTCTAAATTCTGAGGGTGCTCAAATGTTTCAGTGCTTTATTAATCTGCTCAGTCTACACTGTCTTTGAGACTGCAGAAAAAAAAAATATATATGATTGATTGTGCTGCAGGATATGTGCTTTTTGCATTTCCATTAACTATAAAACAAGCACCATTTTAATTAAGCTGCTTCCAAGCAATTCAGGTGCTCTATAAAAATATAATGAAGCAATTAAGATGTGTTACAAGTGACTGAGATATCCTTTCCATTTGAAAATGCAAAAGTGGAAGCCAAGTCTTCTTTTTTTAAAATTTTACCCAACCCTCAAAGCAGGAAGGCCATTTAACCTCAAGAAAAATAATACTGAATTTAAGTGAAATATACATTGATTTAATATATATAATTAACTTTTCCTAAATTTAGCACATAACCAAATACAAAGGAATTATTTTTACTATTATTTGAGATTTGAAAATGTGTAGGTGTTGCAAATCACATTAGGGATATAAAAATTACCCTTGTATTATTCTCAAGGAAAGATTAATTGTGGAACCTAAATAGAGCAACATGATTTTTTCTAAATCATATGTAAGAGTGAAATTGAGAGAATGATTAGAAATTACATTTATTTGAATATTCAAAATTTGGAGAGACACAGACAGTTAGGATCTTTCTTAGCTGGTATATTAATTTACTTGGATGCATCAGTATGACCTATATGTAGAATGATGTACTCTTTGCTTCCATTAGAGCAAATGACTTTCTTGTTTCTAAAATGAGGTGGTCATATATTAGTTTCTGTTTTTCATCCAGTCAACCAGCTGTTATTATACCATGGGTGATGTTAGGTTCTAGGGATATAAGGCAATCTTTACACACTTAAATTGCCCATGCAGAGCTTAATATTGCAGTGTGCCAAAAGTACCAAAAATAATTTAAAAAGTGGAACAAGAAAATAATATAGTCACACACTGTGGTAAAGTATTAAAAGGTAATATAAATCTCAATGCCTATTCTAGGAGGCTGGTCAGAGTAGGTCTCTCTAAGAAGCTGGTATTATGTAGTCCTATAGGAAGTATCTTTGTAGAAAGCCTTGGAGGAAGGGCAGGAAAAGATGGTATTTGGAATGAGGGTCTAGAAGGGAACCAATAAACAAATGCATAAAACATAGATAATAATCTCTAAGAATTAGAGCGATTCTATAATTCTCTTCTGTATCCTTTTCTATAAACCTAATCTTTACTTCATTTTGAAAATTTTAGTCTCATAAAGTTCACGTTTACCTAACCTCCATGTCTTATGTTGCAGGTTTAGGCTATTTCCATCTCAAAGGAAATAGATAATTGTATGTGATTTTAATAGTATGCCATTTTTATTACAAGCTAGAGAAAATGCCAACTGAGACAAATACTGGGAGTGATGTAAAGCCAGAAATTAGCAGCACTACCACTGGTATAACAGACATCACCCTTGCAGATGAACATAGAAATTGGAGAGTTTAAATTGGCTAGTATTTCAGAGGTGGCTTGTGGTAGAATCAGGATAAAAACTTCCAAGGAAATATGACTATAGATCTTAGATAGGGAGATAGGTAGGTAGGTAGGTAGGTAGACAGACACATACAATTTAGTGATTATATTGTCTATTCTCATTCTTGTTATTTTTTTATTAGTGGCCCAGCATGAATGATAGCACTAAAAAACTAGTTTGAGCTGTTAATCGCTGTTGTTCTATAATGCTTTATTTATAATTAATGTGCTAATTCTTTGGTTTATTCCCTAGGGCATTTTCATCAGGGATGCAATTTTATAAAGCAACTGAATAACTAAATAAATGTTACAGCTGCCTCCTAGCTAGCAGGCTGGTCCAGATGGAATTGAATATCATGTTCCTGAACTTCTATCTGCCCAATGGCAAGAACCTGAGCAAAAGCCAAATGAAGATTTTAGTAATTCCATTTCAAGAATTCTCTGAAGGGCCATTAACTGCAAATACATCAAGGGCAGGGTAACCGCCAGTGGAAAGTGACAAAATGGGTACTCTCCTGGAAAGGTAAAATGCCTGAACTCGTAAGACCTTAGCTTACCTGGATTGAGGGAAGCATGGCAGAATGGGCTGTGGAAGGGGCCATTGTGAATTGTGGACGATGCTAATGCTTGATGTATCAAGTTTTACTCCCACGAGTTTTCTCCTCCTGCTGTGATAATTTTTAGAGAATGAGAGGGGCCAAGGAAAGTAAAAATAGTTGTGGTCAGAGAGGGAGGGAGAGAGAGAGAGAGAGAGGAAGAGCAGGAGGGAGAGATGGAAGGAGGGAGGGAAACAAGGAGAAGTTTTAAGAATAACTGGCAAGAAGACTAATATTATGCTGTCCTGCCTTATTAGTAATATAGGAAACCTGAAAAACAGAGATTTTCCTACTTAGGTTCCTGCCTTCCTACCTTTCTGTACGGTACTTCTTGCTCACCCTCTTTCTTTCTTACCATCAATTGTTGATTGTGTACATAGAACTAAGCTAATAAATGTGAATGTGGATATATGAGCCAGCTCCTAAAACTAGCAAGAGTCAATTTTCAAAACATTGAGAATTTTTGCAAGCTTATTGTTAAACTGTTAGTAGCTTGAAATCAGTCAGGGAGGAGTCTTTGTGTCACTAACATAGGCAAACACAATAAATCACTGTATTCCTTCCTTTTTTGAGAGCCAGTTTGCTAGCACACCACTGTGTATGCATTTATGTGAGAGTGAGCACATGGTAAGTGAGGAAGGATACAAATATTTCCCCTGCCCTAGGGGACTTAGAACTTAGGAGGTGAACAAAGTTGAAAAGAGGGAAGACTACAATAGAAGATAGTACGTGGTCACGTCTGTTAGGGACAAATTGTGGTTACAGGTGTGCAGCACACAAAGCACTTACATTCAGCTCATAAATAATATATCAAAGGCTAGCATTTTAATTTGACCTTTAGGGGCTAGTGGGACTTCCTCTGTGGAGGTATAAGAAGGAAGAAGGGGTAGGGACTGTGACAGAGGAAAGGCAGGTGAACAGAGTTCCTGTGGCAGAAAAGCAGCTTTGAACCAACTATTCTCATTTGGTTGGAGCATACATGATGTCTGGGGGATGTATGCAGGATGGGGAAGTGGTAGAGGATTTAGCTCATAGTAACTGTGTGACAAGAGGGTAATACAAGACTATACGTAGTCTTGGCTTAATCATTCATCTTAAAGAGGCAAAGTGGAAATCTGCTCTATTAGATGACTGATCCTGGTCATGTTTTGTAAACTTTCTGACAGTGGTTTCTTCGACTTCAAAATAGTGATTCTAGTAACTTCCTTGTAGTGTCCCTAAAGAATTACAAACACAGTCTTGGTTTTAGTATGGAAAATGACTTGCAAGCTTTAAATACCAAGATACGGAAGTGACTATAGCATTTACTGAACAGTCCATGAGTTCCACTAAGTTTAGGAAAGAACCACATGGAAATGTTAACAGTGTAGAGAAAACCTGGTTTCTGTACTTACTGAAAGTATGTGATAACTTCATGAAATTTAGTCATTGATTTCAAATCCCCATCCATTCTAAAATAAGACAACACACAGGTATAAAATGAAAGGACAGGTAATCAGTAGAAATGGTGTTGCTCAATAACTTAGAAGGGAAAAAAATTCATTTGGAGTCATGAAGACATGACTTCACATGAATTTAATGTTTGCCTTCTGACATGAGATTATTTGGATATATATATAGCCATAGCCCAGTTAGACTAAGAGAAACATAAACTGGCAAATACTGTTAAATGAAGGAAGGTTTAATGCAGGAGGTTAGCCTTAATCTTGGATTTACGACTAGACTTAATCCTAGATTTACAACTATAAATGATGTAGTGTGGAAAACAGAATGTGAGGAAATTAACTGTTGATAAAATGGGTGACATGAGAATGATACTCCTTCAAATGAAGTTGCCAGCTCTCATTGACACAAATTGATTGTTAAGGAGTTGAAATTCCATGCCATATATATATATAGGTGTGTGTGTGTATGTACATATACATATATATACATATGTATACATATGCATATACATATGCATACACACATATACATATATACATACATATACATATATATACATATGTATATATATGTACATATATATAATGTAATTTATATCATGGATCTGGATGATAAGAAGAAAATATTAAAAAATGCCCTAAAAAATGTGCAAAGATCACCAATTAAGCTTAATTTGAGACATCTTTATTGTAGATAAGTTCGCACATTTGGGTGAGCTTCCTGGGGGCAGAGACAGACAACAGGACAATTGCTCAAAGAACACGAAACCTGTCTCTCTGGCCTCAAGATATGGCTGGCCATTATCTTGGTCCATGACCTTGGGAAATGATTAAACATGTTTGTCTTTCATGTTCCTCTTCTGGAGTATGGAAGGAGAAATACTATTATCTACCTAGCAGGGTAGATATATTTAAAGGGTTAAATGAGAATACATATGTGAACCATATAGTAAGCTCTATTCCAAAGATGTCTGCACTCCTATTGTGTTTTGGATATATTTTAGGCACTTGGGGTACATATGTGATTAACATAGGCTTCTGTCCTAACATATCCATATTTTATCACATTTTAGCCAACACTACTATTATTTCCATTGCTATCTTTGCTTTCATAAAACCTAGCACAGTGACTGACTAGTAGGTGTTCAAATAAAGTTGTTGAATGAATGTTCAACTAAAGCTGGGTTGAGGGCAGATAAACAGCACACAAGAGAGAGCACAATAAAGAAATATACTTGGGGGCACCTAGCTGTCTCAGTCGGTTAAGTGTCTGCCTTTGGCTCAGGTCATGAACCCATGGTCCTGGGATTCAGCCCTGCACTGGGCTCCATGCTGAGAGGGGAGCCAGCTTTTCCCTCTCCCTTTGCCGCTCCCCCTGCTTTTATGTGTGTGTTTGTGTTTGTTTGTTTTTAAAGATTTTATTTATTTATTTGACAGAGTTTTGTTAGTTTTTAAAAAAATTTATTTATTAATTTGACGGAAAGAAAGAACATAAGCCCGGGGGACCGGCAGGCAGAGGGAGAAGGAGAAGCAGGCTCCTCACCAAGCAGGGAGCCCTATGTGGGGCTCCATCCCAGGACGCTGGGATCATGACCTGAGCTAAAGGAAGATGCTTAACAGACTAAGTCAACCAGGCGTTCCCCCCACCCCCCACTTTCTCTCTCAAAATGAAGAAATAAATAAAATCTTAGAAAAAAAAAAACTTTGAAAAAGTAGGGAATTCTAGGAAAGATACTGACCAGATTATGGAGTAGAGTCCTTGACTCTGAATTATAACAGAGCAATGTATTTACTAGAATGGAAATTCTAGTTGTCCAAACAAATCTTACGTTTGTTTTTTTTTTAAGATTTTATTTATTTATTTGACAGACAGAAATCACAAGTAGGCAGAGAGGCAGGCAGAGAGAGAGGAGGAAACAGGCTCCCGGCTGAGCAGAGAGCCTGACACGGGGCTCAATCCCAGGACCCTGAGATCATGATCCGAGCCGAAGGCAGCGGCCTAACCCACTGAGCCACCCAGGCGCCCCCAAATCTTACGTTTGAATCTTTCTTTTTCTAATGGAAAAACAAACAAACAAAAACAAAAAACCCCAAACCAAAACGAAACAACAACAAAAACAAACAAACTAAGGGAAAATTGAAAATTTATATTATCTATGAGTTATTGTAGAAATATGTTGTTCTTTCAGCTTTATTGGTCTTTGAAATGTCTCCTGTTAGGGAATTAGTGATAATAATTCAAGTGTCTGACAGAGTTAACAAATGAAACATTGGTTTACTTTTCACTCAATCATAATGGCTGGAAATAACTAAATAGGTGAAACCCCCAAATTCAGAATATATTGGTATTAGTCATCTCAAAGCAGATATTTCAGGATGAATTAAGGAGTTGTAGCTCATAGAGTTAAGTATGTCTAATACTATTAGGTGGAAGAGAGAAGCGCTGCTTAATGGATCAATTCCATTAGGGGAGAAAAAAAAAAGCAAAATTTGCAAGAGGTTTCACTTTCAAAAGCTAGCCATAAAAGTCAGCTACCTGCCTGCGGAAGTCCTTCCCCCTCTTCAAATGCTGTTTCTCTTCTGTCCGCATTGCCAGTATCTGCAGCTACTGTACTGTGGAAAGTAATTATATTATATGGCAGATAAAACAAGGGGGTATGCATCAGATTATAAATAACTTAATTTTGCAAAGGAATTTTACATCTTAATCTGCTGGACTATCACTTTCACTTAGGCTCTGAAACCAAATTATGTTATTGTGTTCTGTGATATAATTTAATAACTCACCCATAAGGAAATGTCAGGTCGCATTTGCAACAATCCAGGGGCCATTAAGCCAGATGGAAGGTCATTCTGTTTGAGGATTGTAAATGAACCTGTCCAACAAAGTTTTGGTTAGGGACAGCCAAGGACTCATTATGTAGTCAATTTACCCAACTGCTTGCAAGAACCACGCCAACGCCAAGGCTGTTCTGTCCTTTGAAGTTTGAAATGAATTTGAACATATAGGAATTTTCATCAGGCCAAAAAGGAAATTGCTTTTGCAAAAAGCAGTCATCTCCATAGATTGCTTAGAACATTAGAATAAAAATTAAATGTATTGTAGAAATGCCACTTGTGGAATTTTTGCTTTTTTCTTATTCATTTTCCTTTTTTTAAATTCTGCCTTTCCTTGGTAGAGGAAGATACACATACACACATATGGACACACTCATTGTGTCACATAAACATAAAATAAACCATTCAAACAACGTATCAGGAATATACAAAGAAATCCATGCTTTTGAAAGTAAAAATATTCCGTTAAAGTAATTATAGTATCTTTCCTCTTTAACTTTTTGAGTTCCTTTTGTGTAACATGAAGTTAATGACTTCTGACTATCCACTCTGGGATTTAATGTGAATGCTCCAAAATGGATAGTTCAGCTTTTATTTCGATTTTTAAAAACATATTTTAAAAAATCTGAATGCCTTTAATGATATTTAAGTTAATCCCTAGAGCAAAGAAAACAAGATTAGTTGTTCTATTACAACATTATTTTATAACTAGTGTATTTTCACTTAAGTTAATGAAAGGTAAATAGCTAATATATTTATCCATAACCTCATATCTATGATATGACATCTGTATGTGTTTACATCTTGCAAAGCATACTTTATTGACTTAGGGTTCACTGACTCAGTTATATATAAATATAGGTTTACTGACTTGGGCTCATTGACCATGTTTATTTGATCCTCATCACTCATGGATTCCATTTTTGTGAATCTGTCTACTTGCTAAAATTTATTTGTAACCCCCAAATCAATACTGGTGGTCCATTCAGTCATTTGTGGGCATGTGCAGACCAGTGATAAAAAATTTGAATTAGCCAGGGCCCAAATTCCCAGCTGAGATGGAACAGAGCCTGCTCTCATACAAAGATGACCTGAAGATGGAAAAAGTAGGGGGCAGTGCAGTGTAGTACACGGAGCTCTGGCTCTGGGGATGGCTGACCCCACAGGATTCAGACCCCACCTCTGGCACCTATCAGTAAGACACCCTCAGACAAGTCTCTAACACCTCTGAACCTCATTTTCTCTTTTTGTTTAAAAATTGAATCTACCAGGTTGAGCTGTTTTTAGGGTTTAAGTTTATTATTTATTGAGCTATATATGTAACTCTTCATATACATATGTATATATATATATGTGAAATGTACTTATTTCTCATAGGAACAATAGTTTAGTAGTAGCTAATTCAGTGTTTACAGTGACTTATAAAACATAGTTACTTGGAATAATGAGAATCAACTATATATGTATATTTTTGTATGAATTACTAATATGTATATATTTGTTCATGCTATAACGTGGATTTAGAACAATCCAAATACATATTTCATATCGGACCTGAATATTTTTGCATGTTAATATATTTGCTACCCTAAATTGTAAGGAATATCCACACCCATAAATTATTGCACTTTCAACTTATCTGAAGAAGCAGAAATTTTATACTTTTGAAGAGGTCATAATTATGTAGTTTAAATGATATAGTTACAGTCTTTCTCTGCTTCAAAGGTCACAAGCATTGTTTTTAAATACATTTTTCTTGCAGAGCAGGGAGGAGGCAACTATCACCCTTCTTTTGGTATGCCACTAGAGTTGAACTAGAGTCTAACAAAGTGTTAAGGAGAGTCTTGGGACTGTATCTAGAATAACCATTTGTTTCATATCAGAGAAAGGGAAAGTAGAAGAAATGCAGAAGCTTCTCATTCTGGTCTAAGAAAAGCAGCAAGGATGGATGATGGAAGTGCTTCCTTGTTTGGGGACTCTAGGGCTTTTGGGCAAACTAGCTGATGAAGATCTTTATTTTAACAATTTGGGATTTTCATACATGACATACACCAGTCAGTACCATCAGAACTGCGCCTAATACGTGGGAAGTAGAGACGTACCAGTCAAATATCCTAGTAAAAGGAAAGTGCCAGAACACTGGCTAGCTGAGTCCTGGGTTCTGGTCTGAATTCTGAAAATACCTAGTTAGGTGAAGTTGAACAGAATTCTTGACTATTTGAGTTGGATACTAGCTCTAAAGATTACCTTTATGTAATTTTTTATGTTATTTTTTTAAAAGTATGTTTCTTTGTAAATGGAAGCCATGTGCTGCTTTTGTCAAAAGGTGATTAAAATAAAATGTCTTCTTTCAGTATGAGTTAGTCAAGTATTCTATCTTGTCTCATTTTGCTTGTTACTTACATTACAAGGCAACTAAAAAACAGTATCTCTTGATGGAAAAGTGGTTAAGGGTAATCTGCCCTCTTCCTATTAAGCTTGCTGAATTTTTTTTTTTTTTCCTGGCTCCCATCTTAGCCATTTGAGAGAGGTCACTAAATCATTCTAGCTCAAATACCTCTTGCACAGTCTGCATAGCATAATAAAATAGAATAAGATGATTAATAGGTTGATATTGTCGGAGGGACCTTGAAAGCAACATTTGTAGATACCAGGCCTGCAGAAAATGGAGATATAGGTATATAATCAAATTACTATTTTGCTCTATTATGTTAAATTTTTCTTTATAATGCTCAATAAGTAAATTCCTTCCTAAATTCACACAATGAAACAGAAGTCTGTACTATAGAATCTAAATAGTAACTAAAGATAATAATATTTCTGAGTAAGGCTAGATTCTACTTAACAGAAAACAATGAATTAAATCTGCGTTGAAGCTTAGATAAATCCATAAAGAACCTATAGCATTTGAGCCTATGAGATTGAAAGATGCATAAGAAAGAAAGAAAGAAAGAAAGAAAAAGAGAAAGGAAGGAAGGGAGAGAGGGGAGAGGAGGAGAGGAAAGAAAAGAAAACCTGGGCTAATGTGCTTTATGCTGTTGATACTGTTACATTTGTTATCTACATGACAGCAAAGGAACCATTCAACTACTAGAAACCTTTCTGAATGTTGCCTGTATCAGTCAGGATTCAACCTGAGAAGCAGAAAGCACAATCAGGAGGATACTTATATACACAATACAATACAATTGTGTAGTCTTTAGGGCAGACAATAAGGAAGGGAAGCTCACAGGCAGGGGAGAATTTCAAGCTGAAATATACTGTCCACAGGAAGTATTATCTTAACTCAGGAAAGGCCTAAGCCCTCTTTTAAAGAATTTCCAACTGATTAAATCAGACCCACCCATGATAATCTCTTTTTTGATTAAAGTCAATTGATTAAAGACTTTAATCACATCTGCACAATCACTTCACAGCAGCAACTAAATTGCTATTTGATTGGATAAATATGAGAAGGTATATGCATGCCACAAAATGACTCCTTCTTTCCTTCTGTCTTCCAACTCTTGTAAGAGAATATCCCTCGCAGACACGTGAACTGGGAACATACCATAAAGCAAAATCTGGGAAGCATAGTACATAGTGGTAAAGTTGACACAATAGAAGCCATCACAGCTCACCTTTGCTAACTTAGCACCCATCCACATATCTTAAAATCATAATTGCTCTTTCAATAAGATAGTTACAGAGTCATACTTCTGCCTAAAATGATACAAATATCCTGTATTCTATCAAAAATATGTTGACTATTCCCCAGAAAAGGATATGAAGTCTCTGGATAATACTCTTCTCTTTTGATTTCCTGTGACTTAAATACTGAGATGAATGATGAAAGGAAAAGAGAGGGGAAAACACAGTATTTGATTAACACATATTCAAACATATTCACTTAAAAGTAAGGAAGAAATATTTGTAACTATTATAGCCCTCTTTTCTGAAACTGGTCCTATGGTTGCATCCAGTATTTATAACTGCTTTCTTCCAATTCATTTCCCTTTACCCTCAGCAACCACCTCAACTGGTCATGTTTCCTTGCTCAGTGGGGTGACTTGAACATTCATGACTGAAGGGCCTGAGTCATTATCATTT
This sequence comes from Taxidea taxus jeffersonii, assembly GCA_003697995.1. Classification (NCBI taxonomy): domain Eukaryota; kingdom Metazoa; phylum Chordata; class Mammalia; order Carnivora; family Mustelidae; genus Taxidea; species Taxidea taxus. The sequence goes on from ML106532.1 coordinate 13,478, forward strand.
CTGAACACATGGCACAATTTTAAAAAACAAAAACAAAACAAAAAACAAACGTTTCATTGCCCAGGGAGGAGTACTCTTCCATTGTGAATAGACAGCCATCATATAACCAATAGTCTCAATCTACAGATTTCTTTGCCTTTACATAAATGAGGGCTGAGACCATGTCTATATTATTGTAGGATAATAAATACTGGAAATAATTGAATTAATTAACTTTCCTAATATGCAGCTTAGTTTCTTAGTATAGAGAATTTAATAAATGTGGCCAAGCAGTATAAATGCCAATAGACGTCACCATTAATTCTACAATCCACTACAGTAACCATCATACTAAATGGTGAAAAGTGCAAAGTTTTCCTCTAAGATCAGGAACAAGGCAAGGATGTTCACTCGACTTATATTCGATGTAGTATTAGAAGTCCTAATCAGATCAATTATGTAAAAAAAAAGTAAATAAAGGCACTCAAATTGGAAAGGGAGAAGTAAATCTCTATTTGCACATGACATGACAAATATATGTTATTCTTAATAAATATTTTAAAATAATGTTTTATTAAATATTAAATGTTAAAAAATAGCATATTTAAATAAACATTAATACATACTTTAATAACTATTTCAGCAAAAAAACTATTAGAATAAATGAATTCAGTAAAGTTTCAGGATAAAAAATATAAAAATCAGTTGCATTTGTACATACTAATAATGAGCTATCAGAAAGAGAAATTAAGAAAATAGTCCTATTTATAATTGCATCAAAAGTAATAAAAATGCCTAGGGAAAAAAGATTTAACTGAGAAGTCAAAATATCTTTATACTGAAAACTGTAAGACATTAATGAAAGAAATTAAAAAAAATACAAATAAATGGAAAGATATCCCACACTCACAGATTAAAAGAATTAATATTGTTTTTTTTTTTTAATTTTATTTATTTATTTGACAGACAGAGATCACAAGTAGGCAGTGAGGCAGACAGAGAGGGAGCATCAGGCTCCGTGCTGAGCAGAGAGCCCGACACAGGGCTCGATCCCACGACCCTGGGATCACGACCTGAGCCAAAGGCAGCGGCTTAACCCACTGAGCCACTCAGGCGCCCCAAGAATTAATATTGTTAAAATGTGCATACTACCCAAAGCAATCTACAGATTTGTTGAAATTCTGATCAAAATTCCAATGGCATATATCACAAAGTTAAAAAAATATATCTAAAATTTGTATGAAACCACAAGACTCTGTGTAGCCAAAGTAATCTTGACAAAGAACGAAGCTGGAGGCATCCCACATCCTGACTTCAAACTATTACAAAGCTATAGCAATCAAAATGGTATGGTATTGGCATAAAAACTGACAGATCAATGGAAAAGAATATATAGTGCAAAAATAAATCCATGCATTTATAGTCAATTAATTGATGACAAAGGAGCTAAGAACATACAATGGAGAAAGGATTGTCTTTTCAATAAATGGTGTTGGGAATACTGGATAGCTGCATGCAAGAGAAGGAAAATGAACCACTATCTTACACCATACACAAAAATAAACTCAAAAGAGATTAAAGACTTGATTGCAAGATTTGAAAACACAACAGTCCTAGAATAAAACATGGGGCAAGCCCTTTGACACCAGTGTTGGGAATGATTTTTTGGATTTGACACCAGAATCAAATGCAACAAAAGCAAAAATAAACAAGCAGGACTACATAAAGCTAAAAAGCTCCTGTACAACAAAGGAAATCAACAAAATGAAAAGTTAATTTGCCGCTCAGTGGGTTAAAGCCTCTGACTTCGGCTCAGGTCATGATCCCAGGGTCCTGGGATCAAGCCCTGCATCGGGCTCTCTGCTCAGCAGGGAGCCTGCTTCCTCCTCTCTCTCTCTCTCTGCCTGCCTCTCTGCCTGCTTGTGATCTCTGTCTGTCAAATGAATAAATAAAGTCTTAAAAAAAAAAAAGAAAAGGTAACTTACCAAATAGGAGAAAATATTGTTAAACCATATATCTGATAATGGGTTAATATCTAAGAAGGCATTCATACATGCCAATAGCAAAAACAAACAAACAAATAAACAACCCAAATAACCTAATTAAAAAGTAGAAAGAGGAACTAAATAGACATTTTTCCAAAGAAAACATACTAACAAATACATGAAAAGATGGTGAACATCACTAATCATCAGGGAAATGAAATTAAAACTACAATGAGATATTGCCTCATACATGTTTTAATGCTGTCATCAAAAAGATAAGACATCATAGGGTGCCTGGGTGGCTCAATCAGTTAAGCATCCACTCTTGATTTTGGCTCAGGTTGTGATCTCAGGTTCAGGAGATCAAGTACCAGTTCCAGCTCTGTGCCCAGTGGGGAGCCTGCTTCTCTCCCATTCCCTCTGCCCCTTCCTGCTCTTGCACACTCTCTCTCTTTAAAATAAATAAATAAACCTTTAAAAAATGATAAGAGAAAAAAAATGATAAGAGGTCACAAGTATTGGTAATGATATGGAGAAAAGACAACCCTTGTGTCTTGTAGGTGGGAATATAAATTGTTCAGCCACTATGGAAAATAATCTGGAGCTTCTTCAGAAAATTAAAAAAAAAAATAGAACTACTGTATGATTCAGCATTCCCCCTTCAGGTTTATGTCCAAAGGAAAATAGGATATCAAAGTGATACCTGCATTCCCATGTTGATTGCAACATTATTCACAGTAGCTGAGATATGGGAACAACCCTAGTGTTCACCAGTGGAGGAATGGATAAAGAAAATGTGTTAAATACATACAATGGAACATAATGACAAAAAGGAAATTCTGTCATTTGCAACAACATAGATAAACATTGAGGGCATTATGCTAAGTGAAATAAGCCAGAGTCAAATATTGCGGGGTTTCACTTACATGTGCAATTTGATGGGGTGCAAAAAAAGTAAATCAAATTCATAGAAACAGAAAGTAGAAATATGTTGTTAGGGATGGTGGGGGCTGGAATATGGAGAGATTGGAAAGAGTACAAACTTTCAGTTATAAGATGAATATGATTGGGGCACCTGGGTGGCTCAGTCGGTTGAGCATCTGCCTTCAGCTCAGGTCATGATCCCAGGGTCCTGGGATAAAGTCCCTCATCTGGCTCTCTGCTCAGTAGGGAGCCTGCTTTTCTCTCCCTGCACCCCACCCCAATTTTGCTCTCTCTCTCAAATAAATAAGTAAGATCTTTTTTAAGAAGATGAGTAAGGTCTAAGGATCTAATATAAAACATAGTAATTACAGATAACATTGTACTGGATAATTGAAATTTTCTAAGAGAGTACAACTTAATTGCTCTTACCAATAGATAAACAAATTAATTAATAAAATAAAATATGTGAAGTGATGGATGTGTTAATTAACTAGATAGGAGATATCCTTCCGCAGTATATATCAAGTCACCATGATCAATACACACTTTAAATATCTTATAATTTCATGTCAATTATAACTCAATAACACTGAAATTAAAAATAAAATTTTATAATCCACTGATAAATACCATTAACATTTAGTATGTTTCTTCTCAATTTTTGTATGACTCATACATATAGAGTTCCATAACTAATATTATATAATATACATGTTTTATATCCTAACTTTTCATGTAATAAGGATTAATGGAGTAATGTAAAGTCAACCTTTTATCCAAGTCATCTATAGGCCCATAACAGTAATATACATGGTAGAGAACAATGACCAGCAAAAGCAAAATCTTTATTTTTATGA